>JAODUH010093920.1:0-14123 GCA_027564835.1 Typhlichthys subterraneus | reverse complement strand
CTCACTTTTGTGAGATACTGTATATAGGTTTATATAGGCTCATCTTATTACACAATGCCAATGCTTACCTACCTGCCATGAAACCAGCCTTCCTCCATGATCAGGTCCTGGATCAGTTTTTCTGAAAAGTGTTGTGAGGCATCGCATGGATCAAAGATGGCAGGTGTTGTTTCTGGTTTTGAAAGGTGTGATGGGGTGAGGAACTAGACCATACACTATAGGGATGGGATATACAGAATTACTCTTGACCACACACACACGCACACACACACGCACACACACACACACACACACACAATTGTAATGGTGATTTGTACCTGCAGGTGGCGCCACATTCTCCTCTGTGTTGGAGCAGTTCTCATACAGAGAAACAGGCTCAGAGAGGCAGACCTGCAACCAGAACAGATGAGTCATACAACTCACTGAAGACCGAGCTGAAATTACCATAGGATGCAATTCATTGCTACCTTGTTTTCTGACTAATACAATGTGGTTGTCTGTTTAGTGTAGCTCCAATATCAATTGTATATTGTGACTGTAAGTGTGACTGACACTACTCTACAACTTATTGTCTTTGGTCAGGTGGGGCCAAATGCCTGATTCTATAATCCCACATTATAAAATGTGCTTATTTGAATTCATAATACAACATTAATATCTACATTAAAGACATGTTTAGAACTGTATCAGATTGCATGGTATTGTATCACACCGAATCACATTGCATTGTTCTATATGGAGCGATGCTTAGCCCTCTTTCTGTATGGCATGTATAGAATGTGTGTGCCTGCCTTTGTCAGCATGTGTATCCCCATGTTTGCGTGTGCGTGCGTGCGTGCGTGTTTGTGTGTATACTTAAAAATGTATTTTTATTATTGTTTTTAGTCAAGTGAGAAATATAATTTTAAAAAAAAACTGTTTTATATGAAAGTTACTATTACAAAAAAAAAGAGCATACTTCGTATACTGAGTATTTAGAGAGTATTTAGAGCGACACATACTGTATTGCTACAGTATTGTGACATCACCCTAGATACCACAGTTGGCCTGCTGGCTCATTGATTCACCTTCTGTGCCTCAATATCTTGTCCATCTGCTCCCATTAACAGACGCATATCCTGTATTCCACCAGGAGGTGGCGCTTTGCCTGGGATCACATTGTAGTAGTCGTGGTCCTTGTGTTCATAGCCCTCCTTCTCTTCTTCTTTCTTTAGCTTCTTTAGCTCTGCTGAGCTCCAGTCACTGATTCCCAATGAACCACACATTACTAGACATGCACAGTGCATTAGAGCCCTCGCACTACATTTATATTTGAACCTGTTCTCAAAAAGGGATTATCTACTATAGTTTCAGTTTTAACAAAGATCCCATGTTTATTTCAATAGCAATAGGTTTCAACATGTTTTTAATATTGCCAAGACCTGTCTAGACCTAAAGTTCTCCATTACTAAGGACGTTCATTTGGTAGGACGTGCCAACACCTAACACACTCTCGCCCAGAGAAAAAGACACTGGTCACCTGTGAAGTGGAGGGTGGACAGAAGAGGTCTGGCTCAGGAGCATACGGAAGCGTGTCTCAAAGGCCTGACCCAAGCTGTCGATGACCTCAATAGCGCCACCGTAGGGACACTTCAGGATGTGACATGCTGGATGACAAATATGTTTGAAATGTGTTGGTTAAACGTCTCTATTGATGAATGGAAATCCCTGTTTCTCAGACGCCAGATAAGAATGAATGAATGATAGTGTGACAAAACAGATAGGCACGTTCACACACCTATCCCTCACCTCTCTGGTTGTCAGGGTCTTTGGCAACATAAGCGATGAAATCTGCCATGTCCTACAAACACATTCAGAGAAAAGCAAGGCAAACAAAGCATTATTTTTGGAACTCAAATGTGTTTGTGTGTGTGTGTGTGTGTGTGTGTGTGTGTGTGAGCGTATGCATGTGTGTGTGCGCGTGATTGCGTGTGGGTGTGGGTGTCTGATAGTGCCTTAGATTTAATGTAAACATGATGGTGTGTGACTTTTGATAAAAGTAGCTCCTCTCAGTTTTTATGGTGATAAGAAGAAAACATAATTGTGTTCAGATATTTTACTACCAATAGGTTCAATTATCACAGATCTAAAAATATATCTGCATATGGATGCAGAATATGAAGGTAACAGTATAAGATTTGAGCATTTGAATGGGCTTTGATTGCATCATGCATACAGGTAAACAGTAACCTGACATGCCAGAGGAATTGTTGTCACAAGTCCATCTGGGGAGCCGTACCATTGAAACTGTTTGTGAGTGGCAGGTACTTTCAAAAAATACTTGGCAGTTGATTGTATGAACCATCTGGTCGTTTTCGCTGTCGGCACCATGGTCGGCACACCTAAACCACACCTGTATAGCTATAAACACGACGCTGATTGGAAAGTTCAGTTGCTACTTGGACACATTCAAAATGATTCTGAGACTTTCCAGACTGATTCTCACAGCGAAATTAAACTGAGGCTAGGTAAACCGGTGTGAAGAGGAAAAAGATCAAACGCATTTGTGATGCAAGTGTGGTGCAGTAAAAATCAGCTAATGCCTGACGATGATTTATTCTGTTATTCGCGTATTTAAAAAATGTATATCTGCTTAAATATGCTGACATCTATTTATAGAGATTAGCTGAACTCAACTACAACTCTGTTCTCATGTTTCTAATCAAACTTTAATAAACAATTACCAGTGTAGGGAAGATGAAGTCTATATATCGGTTATATCCTCTGGCTACATCAGAACACTAGAAATATTGGCCATATGCTAAACCGTCATCAGACAGATAGCCCATGGGTTCAGAGACTGATGATGAGCACCGATCCCAAAATCTAAACTAGTGTGTACACAAAAGTCATTGAACTCAATTTCAAATTCATATCAAGTTCTAAAATAAAAAATATATATTTGTTTGTCTCAATTCACCAATTGTTTTATGCAATAGATATATTTTACTTCATTCATCAAAGCATACAATACTTTTATTGGTCATAGGGTAGGTTACAGTATAGCAACATCCAAGTAAAAATATGTTAATGTTATATGTTAAAAGGAAATACTCAGTTAAAAGGTAGCATTCTGTGTGTGTGTGTGTGTGTGTGTGTGTGTGTGTGTGTGTGTGTGGTAAGTGCACTAAATCTCCAATAATGGCAGCCAACCAACCGTTAATTAGGCTAAAATCAAATTAGATCTACACACTGTGTGTGTGTGTGTGTGTGTGTGTGTGAAAATGTTGAGGAAATTAACATACCGGGTCGCCTCCTGAGGCAAATGAGATGGACTGCATGGGGTGATGAGCTATAGTCTGTGGAACCTGGAGGAGGACAGAGAACATGCACAGCAGCATTACATACATATACTGTAGATGTATGCTGTTATGTCTGCCTGTGCTCATATTATACTAGAATGATATATGTTGTTATTCCTTGAATGTGGTAATATGATAGAAGCAAGATGCATGCCTGCTCCTTAATACTTGTAATCTCTCTCACTGTAAGCATGATGCACATTACATGATTCTAATACTAACTGGACTTCCAACTGAAATAGCATAGGAACAGCAATTGAATCAAAACAGCCTGTTAAATAAAGATAGGTTTGATTCAACACTGTTAGACAGGACCAGAGCGGAAGAGAGCTTTTCTCCTTGTCAGTGCAAATAGAGCTCTGCGTGTGCGTTTGCATGTGCATGAGCGTTTGCGTGTGCGTGTGCATGTGCGTGTGTGTGAGCACGTGCATGTGCGTGTGCCCTCACCTGTGATGAGCAGGCAGTAGTGACAGTCACGCTGTCAGCTGAGACAGTTAGGACCACCCTGCTCCCAGAGTGCTGCTGGTTGCTCTGGCCCAGGACCGCACACAGGGCCTTGGGTAGAGGCTGATAATCACAACGCCAGTGACATTTGACTGTAGTCCATTTTAGTTTATCCAGTGTGTGTGTGTGTGCGCACGCATCTTACCCTTTTACTTTTTACTACTGTTTTGGCCACCGATGTCCTCTCACATAGTCTGCTGATGGCCTCTCTGCGCAACAACACACACACACACACACACACACACACACACACACACACAATCTCTGTGATTACACAACCCTATACAGTATATCTGCTCTCATGTGATTTGCATGTGAGACTATAATAGGATCTTGAATAATTAGCTAAATGAGTCTGTAAGAAATTATGTACTAATAATAAAGGTGAAAAATATATATATATATCCTGTTGCTGCTATGGAAACTATTTGAGAATGTAATGAATGTTTCATAAGAGTGGTCCCTGTGTCGAACTAACACTGCATGCAGTGCAGTATGTGTCGTTTCAACCAGCGCTCATTGTTTACATACATTGTTGTCATACGGACAGTATCCTGCCATGATGACACTTAAAAAATAAAAAATAAAAGAAATGTATGTAATGCATAATACATGCCATTGTCTTGCTTAGATGCCTAATTATGTAATATTAATTTAAAATATATTCTGAATGAAAACCTCCACCCATCCACATACATACAGTATTACAAAAGCTCTTTCAACTTAGCATGACATGTGTAATCAATTTTGTAATCAAATTTCCTTCTGTTAATATTATTATACCAAACATGAGTGAAACTAAAATCAAGTTACAAGTTGAAATGTTACAGTAGATGAAAACGTAGAAACACATCCTGAATACTAACTACAATGATGAACAGTGAACACAACAAGCTCAAACACAAGCCATGCTGCTGTGCTGTGCTGCTGATGTACAATAGTGAACTGCCTAGTGTAATTCTATAGAGCTGTATGGGTCAGGGGTGACCTGCCTACTGCTGAGGCTCAGGGCAGAGGGATCTGGTTGTCACAGCAAATTAAACACACACACACACACACACACACACGCATAGAATCAAGCATGTGCGCGCGTGCGCACACACACACAAAAGAAACATTATCTCTCTATCCAGGAAGCAAATGTTTTTCTCTCCCTTGAACAAATGATATGGATTCAGGTCTCTATCTTTCTCTGCCTCTTCAAGACATCAAGCCTACCACAGACCATAATGAGGAAATTCACATAATTTGATTTTCTTGCCCATCATTCAGCAGTGTTCTAGTGAACAGAGGTTATGTTGTATATAGCTATCTAGATTTTGGCATTAAGAACTGAACTGTCAAAACATTCAGAGAAAGCCCCTGAATATTGAATACTGCACTAACTTAATTTCCCCTTTGAAACAATTGTGAATCCCTTACAAATGTACAGTTATTTACAAACACACACAAAAAAAAACATACTCTATGGTTGCTGTATCTGATTCAGGCGTGGTTAAGCATTTACTTACATGAACATGCATAATCATCTATTTTAATACTTCCTGCACAGTATTTATAGTGACTATTCTGTGCATCGTTAATAGATAAAATATTAATTCCTAAGTACTAATGCATAAAGACATACATAAGGCTCGTCTTACCGAGTGACTTGCATTCGCGTATCAAAGTCTAGGGCTCTCATGGACTGGGTCACTTCCAGACTGCCCATGTACTGAGGAAAGAACACAATAACAGCAACACAGACTCACGCATAAAACAACTGTGTACATTTCAATAAACAAATGGTTGTTTACAAACAGTCTTAGCCATTCCTCAAATAATATGGTCATTGGTTGCAACACTAATGTGTGACAGCATAAATAAATTAACAACCACGAACAGCACAGAAATGTATTCTGTAACATTAGATTAAGAATTCATCATCACAAGAAATACAAATCCTCTCGTGATCCCCTAAAAAAAAAGAAAAAAAGAATTGCATGTCCCACTGAGGGGTCGTGAACCACACAGAAACCCAAGGGGTCAGAGAATTCAGGCCGCACACCACCTCATCCATGCCTTTTGTAGTGCCATGCATGCACAGACGGTAGTGTCAGCTCTAACACAACATTCCTTATAGGAGGCAGGCTAAGTTAGTGAGACCACACACATGCACTGGTCAATGCAGGACACAACAAACAACACGAGACCTTGGGACTAGAAGGTTCTGACATTTTTGTAAAAAATTAGTTCTATCATCATATAATTTATATTTTCACATATTCGTGTGAAGTTACATTTTTGGAAAAAGTACATTTTAATTGTGAAATAATTTAAAACTAGAAAGTTCTATCTGCAAAAGGCCATTTAAACTTAACGCTAAGGTTCTATCTGCAACCAAATCACAAGCCTGAACAAACAAATGCATCAATCAGAACACGTCTTTGCCATCTCCATCTATGGTCTAGGCTAGTTTAGGCATGGCATGCAGGCCTAATAAACAACAGTCAGAAATCTAAAAGTAGTATGATACTCTCCATCCATGATATTTGTATTAGATTAGACATTAGGGCTGTATACCTACCTCCATAGTTAGCTAGCAACCACAAGATGAATTAGCATCAAATAAGCCTTGCTACAATTGTCTGAAATAAATCCTTATTACTCAACCCATTGAGACATTTCAGAAGGTTCTATCTGTGATTGTAACCCCTTAATTAAACTTGATTTACAAATATCTCAGGATTTTGATATTGGGCACTTTATGTACCTTTAAGGTGAGGATTTTAATGGGTTATGAAAAAAGTATGCATTACAAACTAGTTATGAAATAGGGGATGTGAAAACACTGATGCTCAATATCTCAGAACTATAACCTTCTGGTCCCAAGGTCAGACACATAAGCACACAACAGACATCACACAACAGAACACAGACATAACACAACAGACAGATACAGCAGCAGGTAACAACAGCACACAACAACAGACAACAACAGACACAACAGCACACAACAGACACAACAGACACAACAGCACACAATAGACACAACAGCACACAACAACAGACACAACAGCGCACAACAACAGTCAGACACAACAACAGTCAGACACAACAACAGACAACAGTGCACATTGCCCGTTTATGAAGAACAGTTAAGTCAGATGCTCTCACTTTCCCACCGATGCTCAATGAACACATTGTGTTCCTGAACAAGCATATGGACCAACTTGCGGTTCTAGGACAGCACGGGCTGATACCGGATACACACACATTATACTTATACTCACACGCGTTATACACGCACATGCACATGCACACGCACACGCGCGCACACACACGCGCACACGCACACACGCACACACACACACACACACAGCGGCTCTAGAGTGGAGCTCAGAGCCAGGATGAGTCACTACTGCCCACACAGGAAGCTTCATCAGAGGTGGGGGGGGTGTAGAGGGGTGGTGGGCTGGGGGTTTGTAGAGTGTTAGTGTAGACATGAGTCCATTTGTCCATGTATTTGCGTGTGTGTGTGCTTATACAGTATAGTATATTAAACACAGTGTGCACCTGTCCTTATATTGGTTGAATTTTGACTGTGGAATCGCTTGCTATATAATTAGCATTAATCATATTGTGTATTTTACTTATGTTTTGCACTGACTGAACACACACACAATATAAACATGTCCATGTTAATAGACCAAGTGGTATGCAAATCTAAGCAGCGTACACACTGCGGGAACACAACACACACCGCAGGAACAATACACAACCAGCAGGGTGAACGGTACCTTGAGGTGATGACGAACCACTGCGTTTCCTGGTCCAAAAATACTACCCTGGTGTGTGTGGAGGGGGCATCCGGGGTTCCAGGGAAAACTGGCCATGCGCTGGAAAGTAATGGGTCTCTTGGTGCAGCAGAGAGCTGAGGGGGTCTGGCTATGGAAGATGGTCACCGGCTCGGGGAGGGAGGTCTGCGTGCAAAGTCTCAAGCCTCTGTCCGAGTGGCCCCCTGTAGTCCTGTCCCCTTGCTTCTGTGTCTGTGCCCTGTGGGTCCACAGCGATACAGGGTTGTGGAGTCTTATTCCGGACATGCGAGGGATGAACCCCTTCAGGGTGGAGGAGCTTTGCTCCAGGAGGTTCTGGGCATCCAGGTGGGCTGGGTCTGAGGTCAAGCCCCTAAGGGACTGGGATCCTTGGGGTCGGTCCTCCAGGGAGGTCAAGGAATCGTTGCGTAAACGGCTGTACTTGGTGCGCTGCAGCATGCCTGCTGAGACAGTGGAGGACTAGCTGAAAACATGCAATCATTGTTACTTACTAGCTTGAGTGTGGCTGTACCTGCCGAGCAGTCCTGTCTGTGCTCTGAGCCTGGGCAGGGGCTGTTCTCTCATAATCAGGAGACTGGGAATGATTTAGACCATAGAAGCCACGTGGAAAGTAGAGTAGCAAATGCAGTCACACTGACGACAAACCAGCTCATCTCAAATTAAAATAAAACAAACAGCAGTGAAACAACTATTCAAGCATAAAATGAGATGAGTGCAAAGTTACTGTGTTTCAGTACCAGCAAATGACACTAGCATCAGAGACATTGTGGGTGAAACACACTTGCATGTACTGATAGTCCAATATGTTACCTCACCTGTATGTCCCGCTCAGCCTAAACTCTGATGTGTTACAGTCTGGTCCATGCTCTCTCTGTAACCCCCCCTTCCTTCCACGACACTCCACTTTCTCCTGCTGAGGCAGGGCAGAACTGCAACTTTCATGAATGAACTTTTTCTTTTGTTATCAATGAGATACCCTCTCTCTCCCTCTCTACCTGGTATGCTGAGGGGATGTGTGAATGGAGCCGAAAAGCGATTGACACACCGGCCCCTCAGGCACTCTCCCCCTTCTCCCGCCCCGCCCATAAAAACTACCAGCCAATCACAGGCCGGCAGGGTGACTCATACAGCACGCACACTCGCACAGAGGGAGAACCAATACAGTAATTGAATGCTCCGGTTCACTCTCCTATCATACATTGCTTGCCCAGCACCCTAGAGATACTTATAAAGCACGATTGTGATTCATTAATAATTTTGCTAGCTTGTTTCACTGAAAGGGATTTACTCGTCAGTTATAATGGCTTCGTTATGGCCAGTGATATCTTAAGTGTGCCTTGAGTTTGTCATCAGTGTATCTATGGAGTATTGTGATATTCAAATACCCTCCGTAAAAACATGGAATGGATTTAATTTGCATTTCTTGATCCCTATCTTATCAAGGGCCAGCTCCTAGTAAAGACCAGTTACTCATCAGTAGTACAGTACATAAGCACATGGAATAGGAAACAAGAAAACAGTATAAGATTGAGCCATACACTGTAGACAACGCCCTTGTAGTTAACCTATATCAACCTACTTTATAAATGGCATATCTTAGTGGCTCAGCGGTGATTTCATACAAATAGGAGCTATAGCACCATCTTCTGGCTTTACAGTGTAACATGTTTGGTATTCACGTTTGTGCAACACTAAATAAATTCTCAGATCAAGCAGCAGTCAAACGATTTACTTTAACGTTTTAATGATATTAATCATGAGTTCAAACAATTAAGTATGATAACAGGGTATGAGAATAGCCTCACGTTGCAGTTGATGCAGTCTGAAAAATACAATTATCCTTAAATATTCATATAAAGACAAGAAACACATTGAAAAAGATACTTCATTGAACCGTTTTTTTTCTCTCAACATTAGTTACAAGTTCTTTAGTACTAAATTTACATAGTGCAAAGAACACACTTGTCATTAAAACACTCCAAACAATCTGATGGAAGTATTGGCAACAAAAGCCTGCCCACAGTGTACCTGGTACACTGTGATTCCGATAAAAAAAAAAAAAAAAATTGTTTCCATCAAATGACGTTAAGAACAAATGTGAGTTATTTTAAATACATGGCTAAGTTTAAAATCTTTATTTTTTTTTTAGACACTTTGGGGCGCTCCACCTCTTCAGTGATCTATCAGGAGAGTCATCTCCTGTGGCTCATTGACTGGAGGCTGAAGAAACGCTGGTAACTAACTGGCCCGCTGTTCACAGGTGTGCAAACATACTGTACAGGGCTGATGCAAACACTACATTTACCATGGGAGTACTTTAGACACTTTAAAGCAAAACTCCTCATTTGTGTCATCACCCCGCAGAATCCCATATTTCCACGTGAGCTGATCATTTAGAACTGTACTGTTGGGTGTGCGAGGGTAAGTAAATAAACTAATGAACAGTAGCACTGTTAGAAGAGGGGTGGGGGCAGTAGGGAACATCCCTGCCATCTCAGTTTAGAAGAAAAAAAAAAAGTTTGTATTTGTAATGCTGGTTTGAGCCACAAGGAAAAGCCCAAACAAATAAACGTGTCTCCCTTTAACCAAGAACTGAATTCAATAGAAATTATCTGATATGCTTTGAGTATGTCATAGGACATTTTTTAGTTCACTGTTTTTAGAGAGAGCAGGTATATAATACTAACCTTGTTTACATTTGCTATTGCATGTCAAAGTAGGTACAGTACAAACCAATCTGCTTAAACTATTAACATTTACCAAAACACTTTAGATGACAAGTTAAGGAATTACCATGACGGCTGTGTAGGTTGACAGAGGCTCTAAGCGCCACCTGTGTTCAACAGGCCAGCAGAAAACACAGAACAGACAGAGCACAACAGTAATATATGGAACAAAAATGGCAGCTAGCAACTGAAGACCCTTGCACGCATTAAAATAATGAACTCCAATAACTGGGCAACATACCAGGCTATACAGAGTAACAAAACCACATAGACATTTTATATACATGAAGCGTGTTACACTTATTAGTGGTTCAATTCATTTGTTTCTTCTTATGTTACATCAGATAAATAGAAAATAGGATGAGAATCAAATAAAATCTATTAAGTGTGATGGAAGTGTGTGAATTTGGTAGGCCACCAATGAACCCCTGAAAATGAGTAAATATGCAACACAGAAAAGCCAATAACCATGCGATGGTTATTGCATCAATACGCAGTGTTTCTCTTAAAGCACAGAAGAAAAAGAAAATGCACAAGGTAAAATAAAGGTAATAAAAACACAGCAAGATACAGTGCCCCCTATAGGTACCACACAAGTGCACAGTTACATGCACCAGGACACAAAAGCACACACAGGGTTGTAAACTGTAGAACATCTGCCTTTATTCTCTCCGTTTGGCAACTCCCCGATGCCCCCCCCCCCCCATTGGCTGTTAAGAGAGTTGGTTCTCTGTATTCAAGTGTAAACACGCTGCATGTCACAGAGGGCATTGCTTTGCCAGCACAAAATGGGGTGTAACAGGGTGCACAGACTACACTGTCCTGCAGTCTATGCAACTCTGTCTTGGTTGGCCCATTCCTTACGGGTGTGTGTGTTTGGGGGGGCTGCCTGAATACCTGAGATAGTGTATTGTGCCAGGGGATAGAAACACAGGGGGGCAAAGCAGCTTGTTTCTGTGGTCTACCAGAGAGAGGGCAGACAGGGAAAAAAAAAAAAATATATATATATATATATATGAGACAGTGAGAGAGAGAGACACACACACACAGAGAGAGACAGAGAGAGACAGTGAGAGAGACAGTGAGACAGTGAGAGAGACACACACAGAGAGACAGATCAGGAAGGCCACATCAACCAGTGATCTTCTTAGCCTCCAGCTGCTCCTCAGCGCCCACATGGCTCTCCGAGACGTCGGCGGAGTCGACCTCCTCCTCCTCCTCACTGTGCCCCTCCTCCTCCTCCTCGTCGTCGTCCTCCTCGGTGCTGTCCTGGCTCTTGCCCAGCTGCATGTTCTCCAGCGTCTTGGAGACCCAGTTCTCGATGCGGCTGCTTAGGGCCGGCACCTCCACGGAGATGGGCTCGGGCGTGTAGTCCTCCTCCTCGTCCTCCTCCTCGTCGGCCTCCTCCAGCATGCCCGGCACCAGCGTGGACGAGGTGGACACGATGGAGGAGTTGACCTGGTCACGGCAGCTGCCGTCCAGAGAGCCCGTCTCCGTGCTCTGCTGAGAGGCCAGCTCCAAGCGGTCGTCCACGCGGCGGTCGTCCACGCGGCCCTCCTCCCTCTCCCCCGCGGTCTGGACCCTGGCCTGGGCGGCCTGGGGGGCCGGAGGACCAGGGAGAGGGGGCACGCCGTCTCTCTGGCAGGCCGGAGAGGGGGCAGAGGGACTGGGCTCTCCCTCTGCCAGCTCCAGGGGGTCTGAGGTCTCCACCATGTTCCTCCAGTTGGTCTCTGGAGAGAAGAGGGCAGATGTGAGCTCTCCTCTAAACAGCTTCAGAGCCCACAGACAGTATATATATCAATACACACACACACACACACCAGAACTATTCATCTTAAAAATGTCCTCTACACATCCCTTAGCAGGGGACGCCGGAGAGGTTGCTGTAACCATTGCATAGCGACGCTGAACATTTACACGTCCATGCAACCCACTAGATGAAATACACCATAAAGATGACCTTCGTCTAGATTTGACACGTGACGTTCGTCTAGATTTGACACGTGACCTCTGATGCGGCAGGGGTTCATCTTTAGGTAAACGGGCGATACATGCAAAGTCTGGCCATGGTAATAAAATGTAATATATCACAACCAGCATTTCAACACATTCATGCACATCCTGTTAAAAAGGACAGCATATTTCAGAACTACGCTTTTAAAAGTAAAACTACTGCAGCGGGTGTCTCACCGTATTCCTTCTCGTTCACCTCGGAGATGGGCTCCGAGATGACGGAGCAGAAGGAGATGGCGGAGGCGGCCGAGGGGTTGCGGGAGTGACCCATGTGGTGCGTTACTTTCTTGACGTTCTTCAGGGCCTCCTCGGCCTGCTCCTGCTCTAGAGCAGAGACCATCTCCTTGTAGGCCTTCCTGGCCTCCTCCGTCAGAGACACCAGACGGTTGAACAGGCCCTGGTAGGAAAGTGGCACGGTCAGGCCACAGCTGGGATGAGGTGCAAAGCAACATAGAAGCACTTCCCACTAGGGATGTCACGAGAGCCGATACTTTGGTACCAAGTCGATGCCAACATTTTGAAAACATGACGGTACTCATTTTTGTACAGTACCGTAGGTGCCGGAAATCATACGTGGAAGCGTACGGTACCATGGAAGTGCTCCGCCTCCACTCATCGAAAAAAAAACAGCAAGTAGGCTAATTTGCACTCCAGGGGGATTATCAGGGAGTAATACATTTACAAAAAACAATACGGTACCTTAAGATATGCAAACGGTGCCTTCGACCTTTCCAGCAATAGTTTCCATCTTATCAAGACGTTACCGGCTGAGTAAAAAGTTCCGCTATTGTCATGTGACATCAATGGTTCGTTGATAAACACATCGCCTGGCGAAAGTGAAACAAAATCAGCCTTGGAGCGAATAAAATATGTAGGACTACGTCGCATATTTGTGTTGCAAACATTCACGTGTTTATGCTGTAATTTACTACAATGCATTTTAAACTACGCTTTTTCGCCTCGTGCTTTCGATACCTCCGGAGCGTCGACTGGGATCTCGGTGAATGTTTACCCGCCCTAGAAGCACTCTCGTGCGGGCACCAAGTCACGGAGGTCCCGGTGGTACTTCCGCGGAGCGCGAGCAGCCCACACAAAGCCACAGACCTCAATTAGCATAGATATTATACCATTCATGCTATGTACATACAATATTACAGTATCCAACCCCATGGCACATACTGTAGATAACCCCCAGTCTCAGAAGAGATTACATTTTACTTTTTATTTGATGGCAGTCTCAGCATACAACGTATTTAGCTAGGCTACATAAACAGTTAGAGCCTCATTTAAGTGTGTATGTATGTATGCATGTATATGTAACGCTCTACTAAAATTGATATACTTTGATTTTATAGACTATAATAATACTAATGAATAAACTACATATGTTATTATCTTACTGTTTGCAAAGGTATTATTGAAGAATATATCATATGGTATTTCCATTGGGTGTAAAAGTTATGAGTAATTCCTAGACTCAAGAGGGTGCTGTATTTCTTGTTCAGTTGTTACTGAATATGTTTTAGAAAAAGCGGGTTGAGGGAATTGGAAAAAAGAAGCATGACGACGTGTTCTCGGATGAGTCTATTAATTCTTTCTGGGGTTAAGAAAACATTATTTTACTGAGTTTGAGGTGATAAATGAATGCAAGATCACTTTAAAGTATGGGGAAGTATTGTATATTATTTTGTTGAGTCGTGGAAGTTGTGTGTGTACCGAAGACA
>JAODUH010093919.1:692-14124 GCA_027564835.1 Typhlichthys subterraneus | reverse complement strand
GAGCTAATCAGTGATCAGAAAGTACACCCATGCATTAAATGCCTACTGGATCCAAGGAACATTCAAACACACAGAATATTTTAACAAATACATAGAGAAACTAACAGTGTATGGCTGTATATCACTTAGTAACGTGAGGTAGATTGTAGATCTTCCTCAGAAGTAGTTTAAAGGTCTAAATTATTGCAGAGCATAAAAAAAATCTGTGTAAAAAAAAATGTATAAAATATTTTGTCCATTAAGTTTGGGACAGCATCGCAAAGCCCAGTAGATCTTTGCAAAAACTTTAATACGATGTGAATGGTGCAGTCTTCTGATGTGTATATGATTTGCACAATAAATGACTGAAAAGCACCCACTACTTTACAGTTAGTAGATTAGTAATTTCACTTTAAAACATGCTCATAGGCTGGATACTGGAAGAAACTTTATGTACGCCAACTCCTTCACAGAGAATGTATAGTTCCCACATTAAAACATGTCCCTTAGAACAGCACACAGACTTGGCTTACACTAAGTAACATGTCCAGTATAATACAAGTCTCTGATATCCACTCATATGGTAAATAGGTCCCAAAATTGCCAAAATATTGCTATTTTCTGGTCAATTCTAACATGCACAAGCATATCTGCGGCATATGCTTAAACTGGCACGACAAAACTTTGAATAAGTGCCTCTGGCTTCGTGTTTGTCAATGAGTATTTGGAGCCATTAATTATATTCCACAAGTAATTTGAGACTTGATTGAATTTTTTTGTGCTGTTCTGCTGATGTTTGACGATGATCCATCTCTAATCTCTACAAATAGATTATCTGCATATGAATACAGAATCTGAAGGCAAGGGGACAATAATTTGGTATCAGGAGCATTCTGTTCTGGTTTCCGTTCCTAGAGGTATTTAACAATCATGTTTGAGCTGGCTTTGGTTGTATCTAGGTAAACAGTCTGTGCGAAGAGCAAAAGAGGTGAAACATGTTGGTCAAAGCATAATCTTAGAAGAAAAATAGGATCTTTCCCCCATAGGAAAAACAGCACACCGATGGGTTACGAGTAACAGAGACTCAAATTATTGCTTTGTATTAAGTATTCCTTTTATAATCTACACATTTCTTAGCTAAACAGCTTTTTTAAAAGGTGAAAATAAAGGTAATGTATTATTAAGATGTTCAGGGTTGAATGGTCACAGGCACACAATTAATTATACAGTATGTTATCTGAGCCATAGCTTTTCAACTCATTGTTGCATAGAAGCACAACATGCTGGCTGGCGTCTTCGGCATACAGACCCAACTCTCGTTTTGAGCTCAGAAAAGGCTTCAAACAAAAACATTTTTATTGTATGCAACCAAGAATAACCATTATTATTTGTGTCAAGAAAAAACCACTAAAACAAATTGAGCTGGATTGATTTTGTTAATAAAACGTTCATTATTTTAGGTATTCTTCTAATGATGTGACAATACTGGCTAAATATCCACAACATTTCCAAAGCTAGGCATTAATGATGCTAAAAAGTTGAGCTAGTGAGTTAAAAGATGGACTGATCTACTCAGAAAGCCTTGTGTCACGTTACAGGAAAGAAAACATGATTGTGACATGATTGCTATGTTATAGCGTGGAAGAGTTGTGAGAGACCTATTCAGTAGTGAAATTGGCTTGCTATGCACAACATTGGCTCTGTCTAAAGGCCATGTATGCTTCTGCCTCAAAGCTACGCCGTAACCTACGGATAGGGTATGCCGAGGCTGACATGCACCTCTCCACAAATGTTACTACGCGTCTGTCCTTCCGTAGATTCAATGAAGCCCATATGCCAGTGCTTTGGAATTAGGGACTTTTATAAAAACATCCACATGCCCAAATTGTCTCCCTTTAACAATCCTTGTATTATAACTAGATTAACTGGAAAGAAATGTTTTTATAAGCCTTGTGTGATGTAGATTGTCAGTTCCTCTCGGGGAATTGAACCCTGATCTCCTATGCAGAGATCAGCCACTCTACAAGGCAAGCTAAAACCGTTGGTCTCTAGCCTGTGTCGCCAGAGTGTCCTATGAGGTGTCGGTGAGTGAGGCTTAACTTCACTGCACAGCTACCTGCTGGCCAGGGTTACACTTGCTTGAGCATTATTAGCCAAGACTACAACTTTTGGCACAGAGATTTGTTTTGTTCTGGCAGCGAAAAACTTCTTTTATAAATACTATTTTCTACCTAGTTTCAGAGTCGCTGAAAAGATATATTAAAGGTATTGTCAGCTATTGCAAGCTACATTAATTATAAGCTAATACACTTTTTGTCAAATTCACCAAATATCTCCCTGCTAGCTTAACAATATCTATGCTTGTTGAAAACGATCTACAGCGGAGAGATATTTTTATTGCTATTGAGCTCGAAGTTGGCAAGCGTTCTCGAGAATGGCTGACCCTGCCTTTAATCCCATCATCGTGCCTTGTGCCTGGAGACATCAGCTGAAGAGAGTGAGGTAGGGGTATTCCTCTGCATTCCTACAATTCCCCATACAGAGCGCTGGTATAACAGACAACAGATGGGGCACCAGGCCCGGCACACCTCCACTCATTTCCATACCTTTGCATATTGTATCTTATTTATATATTATGTATGTTCTATTACGGAGCGACTGCTTTGGGAGCTGGAGAGGAGGTGAAAGATGAGTGCCATGCATTGCCACAGTGCTCCACTTCTGTACATTTATGTAAATGATTAGCTGTTTGTGTGGAGCGGCACTGCAAATACGTCAATGTGTCTTCTACTCTATATAAAGTATACGGCATACTGTGTTGTACCTGCCATCCTTTCAGAGGATAGCTTATTTGTAAGTCCTTCAGTGGCAGTCCGTTATATGGTATTCGCTGTAGATAGCAAAAAACATAGTCAGTACACAGTTCAGTGCACCAAAAAGAACAACAAAAATAGAATAATATACCCTGGACCCTCTTACTTTTGGCTGGTATTTTTACAGTGAATGATATAAGATTATAAACCATCACCTATTTTTGAAATGTTTTAAATACCTCTGGTTCTTGTCTAGCCAACTGCTAGGCCAATAAACGTATTTTTTTCTGATCGACACCCTTGCATTGGTTTAGCTTTATGAATTGCGGTCAGAATAAATCTACGGTTACAGTATAATTCAATTCATTCAATGGATTTAAAATGGTGTCTAGAACATGATAAAGTAAAGCAATCTTGCCTTAGAATTCTTTTGGACTGTTTGGATCCCCCATTCTTTCAGAGGTCCAGCTACCTTGTGGCAGATGTAATGTCATGCATCTTTCATTGAGTGCTGGTTTAGCTCCTCCATTGCTGTCATGAATACAGTTTTACCTCTTTGTTTTGTAGAGCCTGCGTTCCATGCAGCATTCCAAATGCTAAAACATTTTGTGTGGTTTGCACTGGGTCCGATAGCCAAAGAGAGAGCATGTTCCAAACTAGCAAACACGTTTAATAAGTCTAATGTGCATTTACAACTTTTCTGCAAGCACATTGGTTGTGTGCAAATGTGCAAATTAAGATGAAATGTTACCCCAAATGTGTGGGTCACACATTGGGGAAGGATTTCACGTTAATATGCACATTTCTACAGTTCATACTTTTATTTTTTAAAAACAACATTATTTCTCAGTGAATAGAGATATATTATGAAGAAAAAAAAGAAAAAAGTGTTGGTTAGAACTCCTGTGTCTATTGACTGTAGACAAACTGTTTTGTTTTGTGTTATTTCTTGCAATATCATTTAACTTTGCCTGAGAAATCATTACAGGGTCTGGTGTTTTCCAAGTGAACGGCCATACAGTTTTCTGCAGGCAGGCAGAACTCTGCATAATAGTGTACATTAGCCTTGCAATCAAAACTCCACCTCTGCATTGAACACTGTTTGACATCAAGTGTCAGTACAGTACATGTACACGTACGTACGTGTCACCATGTAGCCTAATGTAAGTGAGGAAAGGAAAATGCTGGTATTCCAAGGTGCTCAAAGCAGCAGAGAAAATTGGTTTCTGTGGGAGAGAGTTACTCCCTCTGGTGTGTAGACAGAAAATCTATATTTCACACTAAAGAAAATAAAAAAATTGAAATACATAACAAGCTTCCTTTAAATAATGAGCTGTTATAAATAATAATAATATTTATTTATTTATTTATTTATTTTAATCAACTGATATATTAGGTAACCAAAACAAACACTAACAAAAGTCAAGGTTGAGAAACTGAACCCAGATGGATGGTGCTATTGACCAGCAAGGATGTATTCACGTGAGGTGAGATGCACTGCACCCGTTAATGAACCTATGTGATTCTGTGAATCAGAGTGGCGACATACTGTGTATAGAGCAGCGCAGACAAGCCTCGTCTGTCTTTATGGGGCGGGCCCGCGCCGCTGTCGATCATCTGTCACACCAGCGAATGGGTGGCCGGAAGGGTTGAGATTGTTAGCAGGTTCACCGTGTCAGGTCAGGCCTGATTATATCCCCACGTTGAGACTCTTTCTTGGTCTTTACTGTCATTTCTCACACATTTCACACGCACACACACATGCGCACGCACACACACACACACACGCAGGATCCAGTTCCAATGTAATTTACCACTTTTCATCTTTTCAGAAATAATGTTTGAGGCAGTATTCTCAGGTGTACATAGTTTAATAGTATCCTCCCAGCAATAAACACAATAAAGCACATATTTATGGAGTAGCAATGTTGCCATGTTGCTATTGTCATTTTAGCTGGAATACATTTTTTGGAGTTTAATAAATGATCTGAACAATAATCTGCAGTTATCTGAAGTCATTTTGTTATCCCTCACACTTTTTAATGAGGTGACCTGAAGGAAACACCGCTACAGGGGTGCTCACAATATATAAGGTTATCGCTACCCTGCCACTCACATTTACAATCTGAGTGACTCACGACATCACACCCACGCACACCATCTTTCATTCATCAGTGTTATTATAAAGCAATTTAATTAGCATATTTCTGGTGTGTGCGGTCACTGACTGTAAAATATCACATTGACCGTTTGAAATGTACTGTATATTTAGCAAGCTCTAACCGGAAATTGTGTGTGTGTGTTTGGGATGGGGGGTGGGGTGGGGGGGAAGAGTTAAAATAAACTGAGTGAAGCTTTCTTATTGGTACAGTATACCCATATGACAAGCATGCATAAAGCTATAAGGGACAAATGTTTTATGATTGGTTCTTTTGAGAACGTGCTGGCGACCGTCCTAGAAGCTCAAATGTAATTCCTTACAAACAAAGAACATACTTATATTCAATACTTTTTTTGGATATGATGGTTGGGATACGAGATAAAAGATGCTACTTTCAAATGTAGCTGAATAAAGGAACTAAAGAATACACTTCTGCCGACTCTGCTTTTGAACTGCACTTCATTGGATCCTCCTGTCAATACGTGCAAACTGCATGTTAACTGTCCTGAAAACACACTCCTCTCCTCTCCTCTCCTCTCCTCTCCTCTCCTCTCCTGGCTGTCAGAGTGCAGGGTATTGTGTCCTCCTCTAATCTAGCAGTGATGAAGTGGATGGGGTGGCAGAATGTCTATTTCTTGCGCTCTGTGTTGGACTCTGGGGGCAGTCTATCAACCCTACCAACCCCTACAGCACCTTTCACACTCCAACAGCCTCAGTGTGTGTGTGTGTTTGTCTGCGTGTGCATGTGTGCATGTGTGCGCGCGTGTTAGCTTATGCGTACAAACACACACACATACGCATTTATATTGTGTGCACCGAGAGTGCATGTATGCGTGCACGTTTTCAGCTCCCTCACTGTTTATCTGTCACCACGGCAAGTGAATCTGATTGCCCGTGGGGGTTTCACACTTATCACAGCGTTCTGAGCGTCTTCATCCACGGACACACAGTTTGAAAAAGGCAGAAGGAGCTGTATGTGGTTAGACCCACTGTTAACCTTGGTAGAGGTGCCAGGTGAGGGGCGCTCAGGGAAAACCAATACGTCTAGTCTACAGCGACGATGGGAACTGCAGAGAGATGTTTGCAGTGCTCAAATACCGCCCACGGCGTACCTTGAAAATGTTCCCCGCGCCTGGGAGATGACAACTGAAACAATGAAAGGCAAAACAATAATGGTACTGTAATCGCCTGTTGTGCTGTTGCATTTAAATAATTAAGAATAGATAAAGTTAAGTTTTGACATTAGTATTAAATAAAATACCAAAGATTAGACTCCAAATAATGTTTTTTTTTCCATGCTATTGTACAACTTCTGCCATCTGTTTCTCTGTGCCTTACTGCCTTTCTATAGAGTGAGAATGTGGACTATAAAGTAGTTCCTATCCTTAACAACAACTAAATAAATAATAAAGTAAATATGTTAAAATCATTACTTTTTTTTTATACGTGCGGATCAATTCTCAAAATGAACCAATAGGATTGCAAGTATCGAACCAGCCATCACCCCTATAATGGCATAAACAAGCTGCCATTGAATGCGTTCATATTGACTCAGTAGTAGTCTCTTGTGTCTAGGTATAGAGAACGGGAGCAGAACCAGTGGTGCACTGCATTGCAATACAGTATAAGGGCCAGAGAGACATGCAGTGCAGCGTTTATTCTACTAGGTCAAACTCCCAAGAGAATGCTCTCTTGTGCACTTTGTAGCACTCTGTTCAAGGTAATGTATGCCCGCTGCAGTAAACACTGCAAGAAGAGGGACTCAAAAACCAACAAAGGCTATTGTATTTACACACAGCACTGATGTGGTATCAATGGGGATTAGATGCATAATGCTGTCAGCTGTTTTTTTTTTTTTTTTTTAAGAAATGCAAATTACTGTAACTCCAGCTGACTTTCCACCATATCATATCATGTTGACATGTTTTACATGCCGTGCAGGTCAAAAGACACACTCAGGAGAGTGCATTTAAATGATCCTTCCATGTAGAGTTGACATTTGATAAGGTCATGCATAATATCTCTGATATCGCTGATATAACCGTAACAGCAACCAAAATCTATACTGTATGTACCAAGTTATGTGTTGTTGCATTTACAGCATATATGGGCTGCACTAGATTCAATGTGCATTATTACATTTGAATGGCCAGTAACGGACCTGTCAATCATTATGAATCACATTTCTAGTCCAATACCTAATTCATAGTCCATTATTATTATTATTATTATTATATGGCACATTAACTCCAGAGCAAATCCTAAATGCCACAGAATGGCTCTTTAAATATACATTAATCATTCACATTAATACTACTGCATCACCTCCATTCATTGGTAAATGACACTGTTCAGTTGAGAGTTGTATGTGTGTGTGTGTGGGTTTGGGGGGGGGTCTCTGAGCCTTCAAAGCATTGTTTGAGTTTATGTAGTCATGGCATTTGTAATTTAATTTTAAGTAAATAGATCTGCAAGGGTTATGGTCAGCCTAAACCAAAAGATATGCAACACACAATTCTTCTGTAATCAATGGCAAGCTTGAGAGTACTGTCAGAAATATTATTTTAACTCAGTGAAAGTATGAAAAGTGGCAAGAACATGAATGTCTCTGAATGACAATTAGCCGTATAAACTAATGGTGAATGAATGAAACATTGATAATAAAATATGTGAGTGCTATTCTTTTATGTGTATCAAATATTAAGTAGTAATGCTGCTTTAAGTATTTTACTGTAACATTGTTTGGATTTTTCCATAATGTATGTATGTATAATAATCTTAGCAGAAATAGTGACCCAGGAAAGTTTTATTTTTATTTTTTATATTGTACATTAACTTACTTAAAATACATTTAAGGCTGAAACAAATGTATGATTTATGGGATTATTTTATTGGCTATGGATGAACAATAACATTATGAAGCAATCACTTTCAAGTAATTCATTACAGAATTTCTCGGTTCTCAGTTTGGGTTTTAGAAATTATGTCAGTTTGGTGCTGTACAGTAGAGGGGTTTATAAGGTGCAATTTAAGAAAGCCTTAAGGTAATTTAGACTATCTTTACTGACCTTGCTGAATTTAATTACAGAAGCTTTTGACCAGTTTTTGTCTAAACCAAATGCATACTATATACACTTAAATGGTGTAATGAGAGTTATGGGATAGGTTACCTATCTCATAACCATGATATTTTTCAGCCCAGACCTTATTAAAATGTCCCAATTCTCCAATAGCTTTCCTTGACCATTAAAATAATTATAATAATTATAATACATTTTATTTCAGGACACCTTTCAATACACTGAAGGACATCTTACATTTTACAAATAATGTCTCAGCTAACACTTTGCATTGGGCAAATACTCAGCTAACACTTTGCATTGGGCATACTGTATAATGCAGTTCAACATTCCAAAAATTAAGCTTAATAATATGAATCTTGTTTTCAAACGACTCTGGAATATTGTGTTCAAAAGACAGTCAAATGTGTCTTTATATGTTCTACCAAAACTATCTTACAACAATAGCATTTGGAGGCTCTCAACTCAACAATTAATATTATTTCAACACAGTTTGGTTTTCACTGCATCTAATAAGATGTAATTATATTAAGGAAAACAAATCGGTTTTGCCAATTGATCTGTAGTCAAATAATGTCCTGTGTATGTAATTTATGGGAGAGGGTGTAAGATAGCGTGAACATTTGTACTGTGCAATCTGTTATATCTACCAATTCTTTGTCAGAGGTTACAACATTAATTTACATGTGCAGTCATCGTACTGTATATGAATAGCCTAAATACATTCTGGACAACCTGTCTTCACGTGGACAACCTGACAGAGTTATTAAGTGTCTGCTTGTATCGTGTGTGTGTGTGTTTGTGTGAACTTTGACCTTACGTCATGACCTATCTGTGAACTTACCCCCCCCCCCACACACCCCCTTCCCCACTAGATACTTTCGCCTAGATGTCAAGGATTACAAATGAGGCAAACTTACTGTAAGTTGCTTTTTCCAAATGTTTTGGACAAGGAAATTGGGCCTAATTGTAATTTTCTTTTCTTTGTAATATAATTACAGCATAATAAATAATTATGGTCTTCCGTTTGAAAGTGCCTCTTCATTACAAACTCATTTCCCTGTGCGTTCTAAGAAGCGAGAGTGATACTTTTAACATTGTGGTTTGCTTATTTGTCTCTGCAGCAGTGCCAGCATCTGCTGGTTAGCCGGTACACGAGTAAACTGAACGTCAGCCAGTGAGTTTGCAGCACCAGCAGTTCTGTAAACAGTCCGCCTGCTGACAGAATCGGAAGAGATGCGCAGGCCCTCTGTCTACGGTTCAGGGCAGGCACTGTAGAAAACAGCATGCTACAGAGTGAAGCCTCGTCAACCACCAATTCTAATTTTACACCTGCTGCATAAAGTGCCGCGGTGCTAATGTCCCACTCTAGTAGTCCGGGTATCTTTTGGTGCAGCGACCAACAACCGGCCTGTCTCTTGACCTCCTAGGATAAAAAAAACACATCCTCCAGCCTTCCTCTCTGCTAGACGGGAGCGACAGTAGTATTCTGCTCATTTAATGTATTTCAGAAGGAGTCTTCTCAGCGAGGAGTTTAGCGGAAGGCGTGTTGTCACATCCTGTACGAGGCTCCTCGCCCCTGGCATGTTAAAGGTGTAGCTAATTGTAAGATAATACATTATTTGGTTTAAGCAATTAGTCATTTTTTACTATTTGCTTCACAGTGCATTTTAATGGTGCGTCAAGTTAGCAAGCGTTCTTGAGAATTACTAGCCCTGCCATTAAGCATGGAGTGCTGCATTGGGCGGGAATGCACACAATAAACTCATCTTGCAATGAGGTCATGCATGACGCGCCATGTAACTGATTGCCCGCTGAGGTGGGGCAAACCCAAAGTGGTGGTGACACCACTGTGTTAACCTTCTCATTCACTCCTATAGGACATTCAACTGTACGTGCATTTACCGCTAAAACAGCATTTCCTCTAGTCGTGTCCACTCTACATTCACATTTGATATGTATTTTCTTGTCTGAATTCCTGGGTAGACGGTGTGCGTTTTTGAATATTAACTTTATTAAGCTCCTCTGCTTGAATTTGGATATCATCTAAAAAGTGCAATTTCTAGGTTGTTGTTTGTTTCTGCTGCATGTCAAACCAACGCCATTTTACAACACTGATTTCAACCTTAAACAAAATTTAAATAACAATTTATACAAATGTAATTATATTACATTTTGGGTATTGATTTTCATTTTGACAAATATTATTTATATTAGTTGCAGTGTACTGTAGCAAGTGCTGTTAATGGAGCAATTGTCATGTCTAAATAGTGTTAACTGTCTAGATGAAGTACAATGATCGTTAGATCTCCCATATCATTCACATGGTGTATCATTCACATGATAGAGACAGACATATATAACAAGGTTTGTTTGAATTCTCCCAGCTTTACCGCAAGGGCAGAGAGGAACCAATTTGATCCAAATGTCGTCAGGGTGAAGTTTGATTGTTGACAAACGTAGTAAATTAGTAATTCTGATACTCATAATTATTTAATGTAGTGGGAAATTGAGGCTGTATACATAAACCATCTAAATGCTGGTGTCGCTCTTGCATTCATCTGAGAAATTAGAAACAAATTAGCTTGGCAGGGAGAAAAAAAAACATATCATTGCTGAGTGAACACTGAGTTATAAATGCCCAATTACTAGTTTCCTCATCCCAATACAACTTATCTTTTAATTTACATATATTAAAACATGCAAGCCAAGTCATAAAGTTATCTGACAAGAATTGATAATTAATTAATACAAAATAATGATATTTGTTATTATGTATTATAGTAATAGCCACACTTTGATGAGAAAATCCACAATGTGTGTATAATACATATCTGCGGCATATACTTTCAGTATTCCTCTCAGTAGGTTATCTGAGGGCGTGCTTGCTTCTCCCCACAGGTTGTCCCCATGGAAGCCAATTTGGCGAAGGTCAGAATGGTCCCACTTGTAAAAATTAACGACCTCCGAGTCGGACTGAATGCAGCCTAACACAAGCAGGTGCACAGGGCCTCTAAGCTCCGGCGTTGCCGCTGGCGACCCCTTGCCAGCACAAGCACAGAGCTAATAAAGCCATACGCTGCCATGTGAGCACGTAGGCGGGGCCAAGACTCAGCCGAGGGGGACTGACACTAAATATAACTCTGGCATCATAGCCAATCAGAAGGAAGTAGTAGGCCTATGCACACTGCATTGCAGCATGCTGGCGTGGATGGACGGGGGATGGGAGACGGTGGTGGGGGGGGGGCGGGGGGTGTCGGAGGTCGAGGGAGAGAGAAAACTAAATTAGATTCGTCTTCAGACCCCAGGCAGAAGGGAGACACGCCATGCTCTGCTGAGGAGGTTTCCGTACAGGTCAAATAACGAATAGGTCAGGTAATTAAAGCTCTGTGCGGGGCTGGCGGGTGGGTGGGTGGGTGGGTTTGTGTGTGTCTGTGGAGGGGGATCTATAGTCCAGAAAAGCTTTGGCAAGACTTAATGAATGAAGCAGTAGATCAGAGCAGCATGCGTTCCTCTGGGAGCCCTCACTCAGAACCCCGGCGTCGCCGGAAGATCTGTGTGTAGGAGGCTGTAAATACGACCAGCGAAATGTAGGATGGCGACCAGGAGATTCACTGGGACTCCACATGGACTCCTTGAGGAACGTATAATTGTTTTCATTCTCCTCCGGAGTAAGTATAGTGCCGATAGTAGTTCCAGAACCATTTCTTGGTGCCTGTTCCTGACATGGCACATTTCTGGGCCAGGAACTATTGACACAAACTCTGCATGCTGAGTGGTCAACATTGAATGATGGTATAGAATATTATTACATTCATAGGTCAAAATGAAAGCCACGTGTTCCCAACGCAGGGATCACCCTCTTGGAAGGTTTTAGCAATTCAATTCTTGGTGTTCTGGTTATGCTTATGCTAGAAGATACAGTATCTGTATCAATATCTATTGAAAAAGAAAATCAACACGTGTCAATTCAGTTCTTTCTCCACTATACACACACATCTGTGTCAAGCTTTGATGTCCTTCTAATCAACCTGGCTCCGCCCCAATTAAGGCAGAAAACCAGTATGTTTGCGTTTTAATTTGCATGTCCACATTGGATGGAGGACCAATTGGCATCCGTGGGGGGTGGGTTAGCGTGATGACTATTTAGTCAAGCGTGTGATAGAGCTTAAAGCAATGGAAACAGTTGTAACAACACTAATTGCTTAAAGCCTGTCCAATAGTTTCAAAATAAAACCACAGCTCCACGCCCACTACTGTTAACACTTCCCAATGGAGCGTGTCCAGACCCTATTCACAAAGTGAATTTTGGGTCTGGTAACACCAGGCTACCAGCGTATAGCTCTCTGGCTAGAGGCACGATGACATTAGGCAGATGCATCAAGGCAGACACTCTAGAATAACACAGTGCAACTAGTAAAAGCAACTATATGTATAAGTACAAAGCAACGCTTCAAATCTTTGTTTATGTTGTTGTTGTTGTTGTCGTTAGCAGATATTCACGACCCAAAATGAACCGATAAAGAGTTTAAATAGCATCTCTTCAGAGGACACAGAGGCGAGTCCCAAACTCGTCTCAAAGGAACAGTTTGCCAACGTCTGAGGAACCTCAGAAGCATTTTGGAAGTGTTTAACGAGGAGTGTGGGAGTAATAAAGAGGAGGGCAAAAGAAGGAGAGAGGTTGCAGAGTCAGCATTTCACCTCGGTCCAACGAGAGCTTTCTCTCCCATATCCCCCCCCCCCCCCAGGTGATATGAACAAACTTCTCAGTGTGAGGGTGTGAGGGTATTACAGGCACTGAGCCAGCTTGGATATAATCTGCAAACGGTGTGATCGATGGCCACCTGGTCCGGGGGCATTGATCATCGGTAGATTGTTCTTCAGTGAGTGACTCCTGAGGACCTTATTACCGAGAGAGGCATCAATGTGTCGGTGTCATCACGCCAGGGTAAATGGCACGGTAATGACACCGCCGAGAGCCAGTTGGGGCTCCGCTGTGTCAAGGGCAATCCTCAGCCAGCCAGCAGGCACATATAGCTGTTTGCCCCCTCACCCCACCCATGACAGCGACTCTTGTAATGGGCTCGCTAAAGAGCGCCCTCTGGTCTAGCTGTCTTCTGTCTGACCCGGGTGGCACGTAGCGTTTAGCTACCGTGCGCTGTATTTCATAAACAGTTGCACTTCAATTCTGATAAAATAGTAATAGTTGTATGAAAGGTCAATTGCTGTTGTGACAGCACTGTATTGTGACAGCACTGCTATTGTGACAGAATTATTAACCACCTTAAGATAGCGTCAAGCAAAGGAAAATGTCATATTGCTTCATATTGGATAGTTTCGTAGTTCAGTTGAATAAATATGAATGACACGAACAGTGTCAAGATGGACATTATTCTGGG
>JAODUH010093917.1:0-14126 GCA_027564835.1 Typhlichthys subterraneus | reverse complement strand
CCTTCACTTG
The DNA here is from genome assembly GCA_027564835.1 of Typhlichthys subterraneus. Taxonomy (NCBI): domain Eukaryota; kingdom Metazoa; phylum Chordata; class Actinopteri; order Percopsiformes; family Amblyopsidae; genus Typhlichthys; species Typhlichthys subterraneus. The sequence goes on along the minus strand of JAODUH010093917.1, from coordinate 14,116 downwards.
GGGTAAGGACTCATTCCCTACCCGGAGCAGGCACTCCATCGGTTTCCTGCTGAGAACCATGGCCTCATCACACATTAAAAAACATTAAACATTATTATCAGATTATGTCTGATAATAATGTTTCCTTTCAATATTTTGAAATGCACATTTGCAGTGGCTAAATTCACTTTAGACAAACATGAATGTATTCTGTTTGCGTGCCAACATTATCCATTTTTTATTAATAATAAATCTGCATATTTTTTTCATTTTTATAATTGTTTTTAAATCTATGGTTTAATATATATTTTCAAAATATTCTCCCCTGTCAGGTGTCAAGATCAGGATAACTATGGACCAAAACTTGTAACTACAAAGAATAAACCTTTAAACCAATCGTGTGGTTGCACTGATTTAAGCCACCTGCCAATATAGTCTTCCTAAATAACTGCATTTCAAAGATGGCTGAGTGGCGAGATTTGGCTATAAGGACTTTGTAGCCGTAACAACAGACAGGGCAGAATGCCCTTAACAGTTTTGATCTTAAAGTAAAACACAATAGTAAAATGTCTGTGGATAAAGTGGTTATAAAATGGTTAAACCTCAGTGTATATTACTTACTTGTTAATTGAGATACTCAGAAAGGCTTAAATGCAACAAGCAAATGATGTATATAGTGTATATATCTATATATGCAATAGGAGTATAAAGAACTGCCACAGTGTGAACTGTCAAAGGAACAATATAACAAAACAGTATTGTCAACAAACACATCACTGAATATCAAAGTAAGCATCAAACATAATATTAAGTATTGCTGTTCCCTATAACAATAGTCTTAGCAAATAATGAACAAGATAAACAGAGGCATGTATTTGATTCTTACAAGCTATCCAAAACATTTTAGAAAAGGTCAAAAAAGATATTATAAGCTACAAACTATTACAGATAAATAGTGTGATTATAATAATCAGTGTTGTATTTTTGGCACCTGACCGTAGGGGCTGAGCTGCAGGCTAGGAAAGATCAAGTGCCATTTTGTGATTAGGGCGGGTCACTGGGTAATTCACCAGCGAGGTCACTACTGCTCTAAAAGCACTGGTGAAACAACGCTCGGTGCTCTGCGCCTCCTCTTGACCTCTGCCCCTGGGAGGACGGCGGGCGTGTCACTGGCAGATGAAGGGCTGGCCACAGAGCGTTGGCGCTCAATAATCTGTTTCTCATCTGCATAATATTTAACATCTTTTCAGCCTCTAACCTCATATGCTTCTCTTACAGAGAAACAGTCCAAAAGGAGATGAACAGAATACACTATGATCAAAAAAAGATGTATGTGTGTGTGTGTGCATTGATATCAAACCTAACTCAAGCCTGATAAAAACATTTTCGAGACAGATCTGAGACGACAACCAACCAACCTGGTGCTGAGATTTTAGCAGCATCAGCTGCAGCCAAACTTTGTTCACTGCAGTTTTGAACATAACAGACATCTTCATTGAATGTTTGAGCTGTGGTCGGATGTGATTTTCACATTTGACAAGACACTAGGAGGGTTTTGAAGTGTCATATTTTGTGTAATAAAATAAATGACCTCTAACGTTTTGGCTTTAAAAGCTCCATGGGGGCTTGAGAGGAAATGGAGAGAAGGGCCAAGTTAAACCTCGAGTGCCGGCAATGAGAAACAGAGAATGATGGAACGGCTGTAAAATTAGTAATATCAAATAGCGACCTAAAGCATTCAGGTCAGCCCTAGTTTTTATTTGTTTCAGTTATAATCTGTGTATTGACAGCCAGGATGCCTGGGAAATGAACTGTTTGTTAACGTGTCATAAATGATCACCACAGTTGGAAGAGCGCACCCTTATGCGTGGCATGTTATCTTCACACTTGTGGGGGACTCTTCCACATTTTGTTCCAGCAGTGAAGTTGATACACCCTTCAAAGAAGGCTCCTGCCACAAGTGTTATCCTGTCCAGGCGAGGTCCTCAGAAACACAATAGAACCCTGCAACCCTGCAAGGAAATATTATTTTAATACAATCAGTGTCACAAACAAGCATATAGGAAGCAAGAAAACTGCTTCAAAATGGACTACAGCCTAAAATAACAACCACTTAAATATAATGTGTAGAAGTTAAAATTTGAGTACCTAATGAATAAAACACTGTAACTGTGAGATGTCTCATTCCAGATGCTCCACACTCGCTGTATAGTGTTGTGCACTGTACAATACTTGTGTAGTGTGTGAATGTAGTTACAGGTACAAGTGGTGTCTCAAAACAAAGACACTATTTGTACACTTCCACCAGAAATAAGGAACACAACATCAGACCATGGTTGTCGCATGACCAACCAAACCTACCTGGCGGCTTATTGATCACTACTTCTTGAAAATTATTATAATGTGCATTTCATTTGAATCGCTTGTGTGTTTTCCCTGTTTCACGTGACGTGGAAATTACAATGCAACCTCCGTCAATGACCTGTCCTCCGTAACATTCCACGGATTGCTGATTTAATTACTTTGAAGATGGCTGGTGGTCCCTTCCATCCTGCTAATACTGTAGCCAGGATGTGTCTAAACATCTTTACCATTAAATGTCCACAATCCAGATACCCATATTTGTTTTATTGCTAAATAATGTAATTCACTTTCAAGGTCTCACATAAAACAGACTCTTGCCATCAGGATACATCTCCTGATAATCCCTTTCAAGGGTATAATACAAAATAACAGATGTAATCAGAGTTGGCCATCTATTGACAAGCAGGAAAAATAAGACAAACACCATTTTGACATCTAGCATATGTATATATATATACACATATATATGTACATATATATACATATATATGCTGTGTTACCCTAAAATAATTGTTTTTTTAATCTAATCAAACTGGATTTCATAAGAATGAGGAAGTGTATTGTATACAAAGTGCTGCTGCTCATTAATCTTCTAAATGTTCACAAATTCACAAAATGAATGTCCTCGAGCTCTGACACACAATCATTGTGTGTCTTTACACAACATGTTCGGAGGAAAGATGTTATTGTCGGCAGTCATAATAAAAAAACTTATTATTCATGACTGGAAGTAAGTACTGAAGTGTTTTTTATAAATTAGTTACACTCAAAATTAGTTACAGTTAATACAGGTTAAATATCTGTTAAGTCATTTATTTTAAATAAACAAAAGTTTCAAGTATCCATAAATATATTGTTTGATTATAAAAAAAAAGTTTAAAAAGCAATAAACTAATTTAATTTCTGAATATCATAAATAGGACTTAACGGAACAATAAAAAATATATTATCAAATTTAATTGCAATTAGCAGGTCTGAAACTTTCACCTTCAAACATATAACACAATGCATTACATTTAAAAAAACTGTTTACATTGTTTGTTAAAATTTCACACATTAATTAAATTACCACTGGGGAAAGTACAAGATCACGGGTACAAGCGGCAGTAATGGGTTTTCTCAGGAGGGTGGCGGGCGTCTCCCTTAGAGATAGGGTAGAGCTCAGCTATCCGTGAGGAACTCGGAGTAGAACCGCTACTCCTTTGCGTCGAAAGGAGCCAGTTGAGGTGGTACGGGCATCTGGTAAGGATGCCCCCTTACCAGAGGTGGGAGGTGTTCCAGGCGCGTCCAGCTGGGAGGAGGCTTCGGGAAAGAACCAGGACTAGGTGGAGAGATTATATCACCACACTGGCCTAGGAACGCCTTGGGATCCCCCAGTCAGAGCTGGATAATGTGGCTCGGGAAAGGGAGGTTTGGGGTCCCCTGCTGGAGCTGCTGCCCCCGCGACCCGACTCTGGATAAGCGGATGAAGATGGATAGATGGGCTGGGTAAAGTCACTGACTTGATATAATGTAGCACCTTCTCCGCTTAGATTTTATCACTATCCAAAACAGCAATGACATTGTTAAAATAATGTTCATGTTGGTTTTCTGAGGGCTGTCAATGGTGACTAGGGTTTTGGTCCTGCAATTGTACATGTCTGCAGTACCAGTGTTGACCACCGTAGCAGGCAGGAATCAAGGCACTTCATATTGATTGTAACTGAAACTGTGCACTATTAATTCCGCTGCGTTCCATTCCACCTGTACAATATGATAAGCAACCAGCCATAAACATTTGACAGCACAGTGAAGTACATAGATGTGGTGTAGTAGCAGAAGGCTATATTTAAAACCATAGGCTACTGACTATATGAAGATGTCAAACTGTTTGGTTTGAGAGTTGAAGCTTTTAGCATGAATAATACGTCAGATGAAACACGGCTGAACTCAAGACTACAGGGTCTTGCGTGTCAAGGAAGCCAAGGAAGACCCTGTTAATATTATTAATAGCGCCACTAATTCATCAAGGAAGACATTGGTATAGGGTCGTTGCTAGTTGCTAGGCAACACGTGGCCAAAAATTGAAATAAGCCTAACTTCTGCCCCTTCTTGTGGTTTGTTTCCTGTGACCTTCCTGTGACCTTCCTGTGACCTTGGGAACCCCAGTCAAGTTCAGTGGCAAAGAAAGAAAGAGATTTGCGGTGCACGGTCATCACTTCTCCATATAAGGCGAGTCTTTCATTTTGGCATATGCTCATGTAGAGGATACACTCTATCTCCATACCACTACTGCCTGTGTGTGTATGTGTGTGTGTGTGTGTGTATATGTGTGTGTGTGTATGTGTGTGTCTGTGTGTGTGTGTGTGCGTGTGTGTGCGTGTGTGTATGTGTGTGCGTGTGTGTCTGTGTGCGTGTGTGTGTGTGTGTGTGTGTGTATGTGCGTGTGTGTGTGTATGTGTGTGTGTATGTGTGTATGTGTGTGTGTGTGTGCGTGTGTGTGTGTATGTGTGTGTGTGTGTGTGTATGTGTGTATGTATGTGTGTGTGTCTGTGTGTGTGTGTGTGTCTTTGTGTGTGTATGTGTGTATGTATGTGTGTGTGTATGTGTGTGTGTGCGTGTGTCTGTGTGTGTGTGTGTGTGTATGTGTGTGTGTGTGTGTGTGTGTGTGTGCGTGTGTGTGTGGCGGACAGCATAGCTCTCCGTAGGTTCCAAATTGCGGTGTTCAGTGTAAGCTAGCTGTTGTAATAATAGTTAGGAAGTGGAGCGGTAAGAGAAGGCTCTTGCCTTCTACAGCAGCGACATTATCTTCCTGGGCCGCGCCCCATACACACCCAAACACTAGATTAGCAGGCATTGATTCCCTGAATAATGCAGATCACCTTGATAAGGGCGAGTGAAAGGAAGTTGTGTGTGTGTGTGTGTGTACATCACTGGAAGACAAAATAAAAGTACCATAGACACAACTATATATGAGGAGGGATGGGGCTGAATCAAGCAGTTCATTACCTACCGCCGCGACTTAAAAACACACATTCCCTTTGGCGTGTTCATGAATAATTTGACAGCAAAACATTAATTTTGCATTAGACTAAAACGACTATAACCACTATAACGACATTTTCGGCAAGGTCAGGAATATTCATACACTCGTGGGGATTTTTTTCTATCGACTGCGCTATATGTGCGTGTGTGTGTGTGCGTGTGTGTGTGTGTGCGCGTGCTTCTCTCTCTCCCATGAACTAATGCTTCTCTGGCATGGTGAATATAGGTCAGTACACCAGTGGCACTGAGGAAGGTGCTGCCACGGTCTCCAGACACCACCACCAGTAGGTACCCAGGGAGCCCTCCACTGCAGTGGCCTGGCTCTAACGCACACACACACACGCACACACACGCATAAAATCACTCTCACACTCCACACCACATTGCTATTAACACAGCCACCGCCTGTTTTTAATATTTAATGGCGTTGATGGACTGCATCTGCGCTGCTCCGTGATGCAAACATTATTATACATACTAAGTGGCTTAATTGTAATTAGAGCTGAAAATTTAATCAAGCTCCACAATAAAGGCCCGCCCCCTTGCTTTGCCCCCTCGGTGCGTTGGAAGTCACGCTGATGTCCACATGTCTGCTATCCGATGGGTGGGGGGGTCATCTCAGTGCCTGTATGCACTATGTAAAACCAGAGTGGTCTTTTACGCATCATCGCAGTGACTACATAAATTGTGAATATTCCGTGTGTGTGTGTGTGTGTGTGTGTGTGTGTGTGTGTGTGTGTATGTGTGATAATTACTCCAGAGTTGTAGTCCAAAGGATTGCATTGTATAATATGTGAAATAAGCACATCATCTTTTTCTAAGACCATTTTGATGCAGTTCCAGAATAAAGCAATCCATGAAACAGTACAAGTGTGATCCCAGCCAATCATCTTATGCTGCCTTAACAACCTTGACAGAGATCATTGGTCACAGGGCAGGAGGGTCAAGAAAGTGTCAATCAGAAGCGCTATGAGTGATGCCGGCTGTCTTCTGTCCCTAAAAGAAAAAGGACTTTCAATTGCTTGGTTTTGTTGTTCCAGCTGACAGCAGCAACAGCATCATCCTTCTTGATGTTCACCATGTTTACGTATGTGCAACAGACCTCCCTGTCAGCTATTGATCAAAAAGAGTTGTCAAACTGGGTATAGAAGAATACAGAAGATTGTGACATGTCGGTGTTCTCATCTGGGTTTCATGGGGAGTCACAGATAGCACATCACTGTCCTTCGAATATGATACACTCCAAGGTGTAAATATGCTTCTTCATCAGGACAGACGCTGGACATTTGTCGTCCATGACAGAATGGTAACAAAACCTGTCTGACTTGGTATAATCTGATTGAATAGTCTGTAGTCCCAGTCTGTAGTCCCAGCATACACGTTTTGAGACAATTATGTCATAAAGGGATACATATGATTAAAACTGCTTTATTGCCTATCACATAATAATAGAAAATTGTTTTAGGCCAGGGGCTCAGAGACAACAGAAAAATATACAGCAGAGAAAGACCCAAATAAAATGATATTAATACACAATTTGCTATTACCATGGAGGATGACAGGTGTAAATAAGGCCAATGTACGCCATTTGAATGATTCTGCTGTCAGATGAATTGGCCTATAAGACAATGTATGTGTCCTACAGTATCACACACACATACACAAGTACGCACATACACACACACGCACACGCGCACACACACACACCTGCACGTGCACAGCTGTCTGTTGGCGTCTGTATTATTCATCAAGTTCCAGGCATGTCGGGGTTGTGTGTTTGTAGGCGGGCGTGTAAACAGCTGGCTGTAGCTTGACATGCTTTTGCACTCTCAAGCAGAGCTAGCCGAGCCTGATGGTAGTGATCGGACCAGAGCTGAGGCGACAGGCCAGCCAGCCTAACGCACACGCACATACACACCTTTTTACTGTAATAGTACAGTCACTGGCAGAATACACACTACTGAGTATATGAAGACATCGGTCCATGTTTGCCCAAACTGACAGGCCCACACAAATTATGTCAATATTCATGCACACACACACACACACACACATTACAGTAAGAGTGCGATCCACCAAGCTCAACCCCAGTAGAAAATCAACCAAGCTTCACAGCAATAAATAAATAAACAGGCCTACAACTAATCCTGATTGATTCTGTATGTGTGTCCTGTTTAAACTGTGTGCCCCTATTCAGTAGATACTGCAATAGTTTGTTGGAGGCCATAGAACTTTTCTGTCAATAAAAACAAAAACAACAAATATTTCTGTAAATGTAAAATGGAGGAAAAGAAATGCACTTCAGAAAATATATAAAGCAATCGCTTGCTGTGTGGATGGTTGCATGTTTGTGTGTTCATGGAATATTTGTTGCAAAAAGTGCCCTTCATATGTGATTGACATTGTGTATTGCGTTTCAGTCCACCTTGCCTCAGTATAGCTGCATCTCACAGAAATAACAGCAACACAGGAACACGGTGGCCCAGTGGATAGCACTGTGACCTCACTGCAAGAAGGTCCTGGGTTTGAACCCCAGCCGTCCCGGCCTTTCTGTGTGGAGTTTACATGTTCTCCCCGTGTCTGTGTGGGTTTCCTCCAAGTGCTCTGGTTTCCCCCACTATCTAAAAGCATGTCAAGTTCACCCTCCAGCCAGTGTCATGTGACCAGTGACACTGGCTACTATCTGGAGTTAGTCACTGGGCTCTGCACAGCTGCTGCCCACCTCTACCTTGAGGGATGGATGGGATGGGTTAAATGCAGGGGATCAGTTTCACTACATGAAAGCACCTTACAGCACACACTGACTATTACAACAGATGCATAGACTTTGTTAAACACTAAGCAACTTGGATCTGAGTGTTGTGCTTATTTTGCCTTTGTTTTACAAATCAACAGAGGAGAGGAGAGGAGGAAGTGGTTACATGTCACCAGGCTGCCATTAATCTAGCAGATTCTTTCATCACAGTCTTATCATAAAATGAGTGTATGTGGGTTTGTGTGAGGGGGCACTGTGTGTGTGTGTGTGTGTGCGTGTGTGTGTGGTGTAGTTCATCCCACTTCCAGGACTGGTGGAAAGATGACTGTAATTAACCCTAGCAGGCAATCAGCGAGGCTACCATCAAACAGCTTCAGGACCCCACAAAGGGAGTTCCCCCTTAACATGAAGGTGGGGTCCTTTGTGCAATAGACTGCATTAGATCAACCCCACTGTTATCTAGATTCAACTGTATAGCATTACTGGGGTTGAATCTTGCTGGGATAGCTGAGGGTATGTGTACAACAGGGCACAGGCCTTCATCATACAAGTAATACTGTTGAACTGTTATAAGCCAAATGGAAGTGTGGACTGAAACAATATGTTTATAAGCACTTATTATCCACTTCTGTATTTGCTGAATATACATTTTTCAAATACACTCATATATTACTGTATTATTTGGAATATTTATTTGCACTGTTGAGATGTTTTATATATTCCAAGTTTGTATTGAGAAATTCCCTATGTGTAATGATAGGTAGGCTGAGATCCTGTAGTCAATAATAATGGTTTGGAACGTTGTGATATTCTAAACAGCAGCGTGTTGATTTCGCTGTAAAACTCCATTCAAGAAGAGAGAGGTGATGCTGGCACACAGCATAAAGAGAGGTGGAACATGAGAGCAAAGAACAAAGCGGGGAAGGTATATTGAGCAGCCCAGTTAGACGACGGTGGGCGTGTATGGGGGGAATGCTTCGGTGCAAATCAATGCAGAGACTAATGCATTCAATGCCTACTCTGTTTACAGAGCATGTAGCAGTCTTGATGATATCCAGACATTTGGCCATGATCGACTAAAAAACCTTCACCAACTGCCTCTAATGCTCCTGACTGAGAGGTAGTGGTCACAAGCCGAAGCACCACAGATTTTACTTGAACAAACTATTACAAGACACTATACACAACTTATTACTGTAACTAAAAGCAGCATTACTTATTTTCTTTGAGCCCACATTTGAGAGCTTTATTAAATAAATGCCATTATAGAGGACGTCAAAGATATTCATCTACACATTCTACAGAGGTTGTACTTTTATATACGTAGCTGAGGGCATGGAACGCTATCAGTTTAAATGGAAGTACTGCCAGCAACCACTTTCTAACTCCCGGACCACCAGAGAACAACCGCAAAGGTACGGCCCAGCCCAAGGTGAGCACACCAAGCAACACTCAGTAATCTCAATATATCCAGGAAGTACCTTTCAGCATCATTAGCTAATTGAATCCAGTATTGATTCCATATCAGTAATCAGTGATATATGGGTCCCATATTAGTTATATTAGGTTAAACACAGAGCTGGGTCATGTGCCTGGGAATCCATTTTGTATTCAGTCATAAATTGATCTGCCATGTTTTATTAGATTGGTCCTTACAGTGTCAGTACTGGGAACCGTTATTACCTAATGAAGTACTGTTTTACCTTAGCCTGGAGTTACACTACATCACTACAAACTTTAAGAACTTTAATTAAGAACAGTGTCAGTATGTTTCCACTATTGTTTTCTGCTAGCAGCTAAAGTATATTAGATTATATTCATATATGGCCCACAATTTTAAATACATTTTATTTTCATCAAAAATAAGTAATTATCAAGATAACCAAATGGCTTAGTATGCAAACAGTCTATCAACATGCAAACATAAGCATATTAGCATTTCACTGATTCATAATTAAATAGCAGATCTTTTAAAAAAGATTTTGGTCTCAGTACAGAAAAAGAAGATTTCTAGTGGCATGATTATCTTAACAAGAATTTAGAATAGCGTTGATTTTATTAGTGAAGGTGCCAATCTCATACTGTAAAGAAAATAACACGTCCACTGTAATTTCACCAATTTTTATAGTGGTCAAGGTTTAAAGTGCTTTATAACTGCTACATCTGTGTGCTTCCATGTTTTTATGACAGTTGAATGTGATGTGCTAGCAAACTGTATTTAACAGTTGTTTTATAAGTAGTGCCACTTCTCAATTTACTGGTCTACTGTACCTGAAGCCACACTTTGACCCTGTGGACTGTGTGTGTGCATTCATAAAATAATAGATACGTTAACGTGCATGCATGCACATATTGTCCAATATTGCCTTAATCAATGTTACTCAATGTAAGTTCACCATTTGTTTTTGTTACAAGATTAGTGAGGCCAATTATCTGCCATCCCCAACACTGATATGAACATATGCCTTTTCCATAATCTGGAGATAATAGACCCATGTTAGGTTGATGTATGACACAGCTAATTTTGTGATTACATTTTCACTAGCCAGACCTGCTCCTGCATGCTAATAGCAAGACAAAACACCAGGATGGGATCTGTTGATGACCACGGGTCATCCCACTTGAATCTATTGTTCTCTGTTTTGTGTGTGTGTGTGTGCAACATATATTTTCTACTTTATTTGGATATGCAATGCTACAAAAAAGACCACAACTTATATATAAAATACAAATTCCATTATATAAGCAATGAAAATAATGTATTCGAAAAAATAACCTTGCTCACACAAACATCTGAAGTGATCATTTATACTGTGTGCGTTTGCACACACACACCTATTGTCTGAACTTTTGACCCCTTGCTATTAACTCCTCATATGACCACTTTCTCAAAACAACATACAAATTAAAATACATGCTCAGCAGTTCAGCAGGCACTTGGTCCATCTGTAAAATATACAAGAGTTTTACAGCATTATTGTTTATAGGCTGTAGGTAATAATTAAGATGAGAGTTGTATTTTATAGATATTTTATGAGGGTCTTTTTTATGGAGAACCTGTTGGTTATAGATATAATAAAGGGAATCATTCTCACGCTATGGCCTGACCTATTGTGACTATGGCAGCTTATCATGTCACATCTTTATTATGAAAACTTAATTAAACCTATAAGGCATTATAGAAAGCAAGCTGAGTCTAATTAGTGCACTAAACAGATAATTAATTAAGTGTGACCTTACAGTAACTGCAGACAGTATAGGATGACTTGGTATTCATTTAATTGGAACGCATGATCAAAGGTGTTACAAAGGGTTTTTAGTGGGGGTAGGGCAAAATGTAATGTCGTTTATCTATAAAAAACTGTTTTATGCTTATATATAATATAACTCTAAATATTTTGCCACTGTTGGTGTTTTAGGCATATAAATGCCTTGTGCTGCCATAAAGATGGACAGTTGATTGATCGTTTCTTTTTTATTGCAACCTTGAATTTCCAATAAAGAATACAAATATTTATGTATATTGACTGCAAATAACGAACATGTAGCCTACTTTGTAGCTGCTAGAAATGTGTCAAAAATGAACGAGTGAGAACATTCAAAAGGAATTAAACAGGACCCAATGCCTGCATACATGTCTGTATGTATATTTTACAACGTGGAGATTTAAATGTTCTGATCTGTATGAATTAATGACAAGTGTCAATGATTAAAAGGCAGATTGAAAAGGAAATAATACATCTCTGTTAAGTTATTCATATTCATTAAATATGTAGAAAACCAATATATCAAACTATCATTAGTAGTAAGGCTTTTTAGGTGTGTGAGGGGTGTGTTCACTCAAGTGAACAGAGGTAGTTGATCAATATTAAAGTATCTATTGATGATGTACAGTATGTACATGTGTGTAAACAGTCTGTGGATGGAGGAATATTAACATACTGGTAGATAACATCAAAATACAATGTGGTGCCCACAAACATTCTCAAATCACATTTTCCACCTACTGTACAGTATGTGTCCAGTTGTATCTGTTGCCTTTGAAGTTTTGTATGTGTAGTGCACTTTATTTTTTCATAATGCAAGATGCCCTTGAGTGTTGTGAAGTGCGAAGCAAAATTATTATTATTATTATTATTATTAAATTATTATTATTATTATTATTATTATTATTACAGTAGTTCTATATGACTTGAATTTCCATTATCACGATTACAGTTATTTGTTTAATCTTGTTTGTTTGCTTGCTCGTGTATTTGTCACTATTCATTTTCTCATGCTTGTTCTCTTGAATGATGAATCATTCAATTGATTGAATGAACACACTACATAAACCAGGCTAGCATCTCAAACAACATGGTTGCTGTGAACCAATAAAAATTAAGTAGGCGTGGCATGTACATTCATGCAAATTCGTCATATACATATTCAAATTAGAAACTGGTCATTTTAACTGACCACACAGAGCACATATTTATATCGCTCGACACATTCAACACATAATCTGAACCCATATACAGTACACTATACCGATATACTGTATACAGTATCTCTCTCTCTCTCTCTCTATGTTCTCTCTCTCTATGTCTATCTCTCTATATCTATGTCTGGTTTATCTCGCCGGCCACATTATTGTCCAGTATGTTTATCCTCCGTGGGCATGGCTGGCCAGAAGTGGCCCCATGTTGGCCCGGAGCAGAGGCACCTCTCTGGGTCAACTCTGGCTCCAACCCCACCGCCTGCCCCCCCAGAACATCCTTACCACAGCCGCCAGCCTCCAGCCATCCATACAGCCCAGCTTCGGTCAGCCCAACCCTAACCGAGAACACCAGAACAAAGCGCTTTCAATGTTAATAATAATAACTTAAACGTATTCTAATAAAAGCATTGCATTGTTTCCTTACCTCAAGGTCCACATGCTGAAGTTTGGGATTAATAATAATCTGTTTGTTGTTATACTGTAGTTTTGAAAGGTTGTTGACATTGTTGATATTGAAAGATGTTCTGTATTGAAGATATAACACACATTGTTAAGGCTGTAATAGTGTTGTGTGGTGCGGTCTGCACCACTTTGATTGTGTTCTCACATACAGAGCTAGCGCAAACACTTGATGTTCTTTTCAGCATGCACACAGCACGGAGATCTAGTGGACTGTAAGGAGATTATCAATGAATTTGACAAAAAGTGAATTATCTTAAAATCACTGACTTCAGCTTTAACAAATGAATAATAGTTAATAGATCTCTCTGTTTTAATGAGTGCTCCTGTATCTCACTGGAATGGATTGGATTGGATCCAACTCTATCCAGGTCAAATATGTGGCACGCGAGATGAGATGGATTTGATTGTAAATGTGAATTATGTTTGAGGTTGAATTGACCCGCCAACTCAAAGACGTGTTTGGCGTCAAAGCCACTCAGCGGGAACTATTGTTGACAAGAGCAATTATCACAATGTGCGGGCACAGTATAGTGTAAATAATCCAATCCAAAAACAATATTTATGCGCATATACATATCAGAACTTTGACTTTGGCGTGCTGAGCAGCCACCATGTGCACATGCACGCTCCCAGGGTCATAAATCCCTACAGGACATATTTTAACACACACTGGTTATCATAAAACCCTGGCCAAGGCAGAGTAGTGTTCCTATACTTAGGCCCTTAATGACGGGTGCTGTTTTACATGTATTCTGATTGGACTGTCATTTGGAGGGTTGTCTGTGGCGACCAAACAGCCACCAGATACAGTGGAATGAAAAACAACAGAAAAACTGAAAAACACTTAGAGAAACACGCACACACACACACACACACGCGCGCACGCACACACGCGCGCTCACACACACACATACTCTGACTTGTATGCACCAAATGTGTGCTACATTTATACATACCCTCACCCACATCCACATATAAGACACCTGTGTGTGTGTGCGTGTGTGTGCGTGTGCGTGCGTGTGCGTGCGTGTGCGTGCGTGTGTGTGTGTGTG
>JAODUH010093916.1:0-37765 GCA_027564835.1 Typhlichthys subterraneus | reverse complement strand
TATAATTGCTGGTATATGACCTGTCCAACTACTGACAAATGTACTACATGTAAGTCGCTTTGGATAAAAGCCAAATGCCGTAAATGTAAATGTGAATTACTTTTTGTCCATATCGCCCACACCTAGCTAGAAGTAATTCCAGTCTGCAGCACTACTGTACTAGCCTGGCTCTGCCCGACTATGCTCTCAGCTCAATTTATTTCACTGAGATTACAGTCTGGAAACCCTGATCACATTAGTGTTCGCACAACCACACAGCTGGCGACTCAATCAGCGTGGGTTAGTGAGAAGACATTGAAGTCAGGGGTGTTTCAAAAAAACAACAAACACACACACTCGCCTCTCGTGAATCATGTGAAACGTTATCATGTTTGAGAAATGAAGTGCATGTCATGCCAGCGTATTATGTGACAATTTAAATACTTGATGTTCGCGATATAGTAATTTACTACATCGCGTGTAGAACACTTCATGATACCCACCCCTACTGTAAAGTGATGTCTTTCACTGCACGAAATCTGGGCAACTAGCAAACAAAATATATTTCGACTTGCATATTTCACCACATATTATTAGACTAGATATAGTCTATATAGAACATCAATCGTTAACATGCTGGTGGTTTTAAAAAACTAAACTCAGATTTGTATTGAATTATTGTGCAAAAGGCTCTGAAACCCACTGTTAAAAACCAGACAACAGCAGTTTTATTGAGTGAAAATGACCTGAGCCATTCAAATTAGGCCATGTCTATTCAGTATGCAAGCTTGGAGTGGGACTACAAATGTTTCCATTATCAAACTAGCTCCCAGAGACAAATCCAGTTTGGCCCTGGTTACACAGAGAGCTATCCAATTCACATTCTTCCTCCAATCATGAACCTGGCTAACTTTGCTTGTCCATTTATGATGGAGCCTCATTCTCCCTCTCAGCCATCAATATCATTTTTACTATGGCTTTTGGCCTGCAGCCTTTACTGCACTTATCTGCTAGATCTCCTCTCTCTCTCTCTCTCTCTCTCTCTCTCTCTCTCTCTCTCTCGCACACACACATACGCACACACAGAGATGTGACATCAGAGGAGACCCCCCTCTTAAGTATTAAGCAGAACAGAAAGCCCCCCTCCAAACTCCCACACCTATACATATTTTAAGAAGGTGGCCCAAGAGGTCAAGTCGATGCTAGTCAAGCTTACACTGAGAATAAGCCAAGCACCGGCAGGACAGCCCAGCGGTAGTGTGGAGAATGGGCTCATAGAGTCTCAGTGAGCTGTCTAGCCGGATCACAGTTAGCATTTGGTCTAATTTACCACGGTGGCCTATTAAAATATAGCCTAATAGGACCAGTGTGGTTTAATCGTTTTTAAGGTTAGTTTGAGAAATGGGGTTGGTCAGTGTTTCAAACAATTACAATAAGGTAATATAATTAAAGTGACTTATGGTACAATAAAAAATATTAAAGAGCAGATACAGCCTCCCATAACGTGTTATAGCTCATCATAATGTATAGTTTGTTATAATGTGCACTGCAGTTTCATTGGTCTTAAGAAGTGCAACAAACACACTATAATACAGTAAAGTACAATGCTGAATTGTACAATTTTCTGGGCTGTATATTATCTCTTAAACACAAACCATATGCATTAATGTGTATCATGTTTATGTCCATTTATGCCTTGATGTAGACTAGATATTATACACTGAAGGGTGTGGCTTGCTCTGATTAAGTTCAGTTTATTTGTTTGGGTTACTATTTCAATTGACTCTGCATGTTTGGGAAATATTTGCCTCAAGGAGGAGGATGTGTGAGTAGATTAGATCATCTACAGGTGAGTAGAATAATCACAACAGTCCCTGCAGGTTGAAATTTAAGCACTGACCTCTTTTCTCACAAAGTCATGTCCCACGTTCTCTAAGAAAACATTTACATGTGACGTAAAGAGCATTGCTAAGAATAAAATACAACAAAAACATGTTTTGTTACGTGGGCTTGTTCTGCTGCATGTGGAACCCATAGCAAAGTGATGGATTATCAGACTCACAGCTCACAGCTCATGTGGAAAACCTGTAGTCAGTGGAAAGGTTGTTCTGCATGGGTAAGACAATAGCTAATAAGGTGCCAAAGTCACGAGGTGACAAGATGAGTCTGGGACAAAATGGAGGCACTAATAAAAATATTGCAGTAATAGCCATTACCCTCTCTCAAGATAACAATATCAGTTGTTAAGATAATATGATAGATGGACTAGTAGACAAAGAGACAACATAAAAACATCAAAAAAGTTGGAAAAGCAAAGACAGGCAAAACTAAATTCCAGACCAGGAGAGAACAATGAAACTAAATAATGTCACGCTGATTCAAGACCAGGAGACAGAAAAATGAAACTAAATAATGTCAATCTGTCGCAGTCTCGACCCACTTCAAAAGCTTGCTAGAATAAAACCTATTCACTGGAAGATCACGTGGTACTGGCAGGCACAGCCAGGCTGTGTTTGAGGTTGGCTTGGATGGTCACCTTGAGGTCACACATCACTCCACTGGGTCAAGTCAATCAGCACAGCAGCACCTTTGTGCCTTCCTTTTAACCACTAAACACAATGGAGGTCATTTACAATTTCCCAGCAAAGACTCTCTTTCAATTTTCCAACACTGAGGCCTTTATAACAAGGCCTCTTCCATTGCAAACAGGTTTGGTGTTATTAAAGCATTAAGCTCAGTAGTGTTAGCATATTTACAATGTAGTCTACATATTAAGTCATTACATAATTTGTGTTCTCACTGTGACACAGACAGTGAACCTACTACAATGAGCCTACTACATGCCATTAAAATCACTATTAGATGTTTAACCTTAACCCATATTTTACATACGTATATGGAAATATGAATACTACCATAATACTGTTGTGAAGTGCGTACCCAGTGTGTTTATTTCCCCCCAAAACATTGGGCATTTTCAGTGTACAAAGCAGTACTGTATGGGATATGCCAGCCAGAGAGGGCCACAACCAGTATGTGTGCATTTTAGACAGGCCTACGCCTCATACACACTTTAGTCTAAACTGAAACCCCCCCTATAGTACACAACCTTTCAATAACACGCACTGCTTAAAGACCGCATTGTGCAAAGAGGCAATCTAGCAGCCAAATAACAGCTAATGACACAGTGGTCTTAGTGGGGTCTTGAAGAGTTAATACAAAGCAGATTCTTGGAACCAGCCATCTCTGCTCCATTCAAGCACACAGGCCATGGTGACTGCACGTTCCTGCGCACTTCATTGTTTCCTACTGCCTGCTCCTCGTTCTCATAGCCTGGGGCACTTTGCCTGTTGTCAATACAGCCTTGCTTTAGAGAAATCCCATGGCTGAAATAGTACATGACGGAACACTGGATATTGCTTAAATCAGTGACGTAATGACTCTCTCACGCACACACAGAGGTACCCAAACATGGCGACGGACACTTTCTAACTCCAATGAGGGTATGGGACATTTGGCACCACTTCTAAAGTACAAACCCAGTATACATAGCAGGATGCGTACAATACTGGCTTTGTAGTTACCACAACACCCCCCCACCACCACCTAAAATCCAATAAGAGCACAGTCTCTGAAGCTTCTCAAGCGATGAGATGTGGTCAGTTAAATAACAGTTAAATACATTTCCGGATAGAAATTAGGCTTTTAAAAGCGATGCGTTGATATCATATGTTATGTGTAAATGATTGAAAAGGCCAGAAAGAAACCAGTCCAGTTACATATTGACAGATGAGGCCACGTGACCGGGGCATGAATGAAGGGGTAGTAAATGAACAGAGCAATTCATGTGTTGGTTCGGGTGTGTGTGTCTGGTGTGTGTGCTCAAGGTGGATAAATCTTTATTGTATCTGCAATTGCATTTGTTTTTGAGACCTAATACAATTTTGGAACAGATTAGATCAATTAAATTATACTGTATGTTAAAGTTCTTTGAGTAGTTTTGAAGTAAAGATTATTTCGAACAGTTAACAGCAGTCCCCCCACCCCCCACCCCCACCCCCAGCCCCCCCCCACACAAACACACACACACACACACACACACACACTACAAAATGTTGTATGGTTCCTATACAGCAAGATATTGACCAAAACAAAGTGTCCTACAGTCCAACAGTACCAGTTTAAGATTTTAGTTGACCTCAAGCACACACAAGTCTGTCTGTGTAAATGTTGAGTAATAGGAGTGTAGCAACATGTAGACCATAAGCGCAAACTTAAAGTAAATCCATGATAGAATAAAAGATACGTCCTAGCAAAAAGGCTAAAGAGAGCATGAAAGTTATAACAGCAGTTCAAGAAACAGTTCTTGATTTAAAAAGGTTAAGAATATGATAGCAGGCATCCAAATCAGTGGTGATTTGAACTACTAGGCTACCAGTTACAGGTATGGTGAGATACTAAACTTACTTCTGACTCTGGTTTTAGAAAGCAGTAGCAACATTTCCAAATTTTGTTTGGGAATTACCCAAAATATGGGTGTCTTGTCTAGTCAGCACCAGATATAAGATAGTGGAAAATGAGGCTTTGAACTAATAAAGTACACCATTTATAAACATTAGCTGGTAATGTAATGGTGTAGGCTATAGCATTCCTAGAACAACTAATTTTATAATGTTTGAAACACAGCCGGCTTTAGAAACAGAGGTACAGAATAACTCAAAGCAGTAGACAGGAATGCCAGCATCTCAATTCGCAGCCTCTAATGTCTCCAAATGTCCTCAGTCCAGACAGGAATATATAGCCTCATAACACATACATTATTTGAGGGATGGTGTGTGTGTGTGTGTGTGTGTGTGTGTGTGTGTGTGTGTGTGTGCGCACCCCTGAGGAATTATCTAAAAAGGGGCCAGATCACACATAACAGTATGATGTTATTATACTGTGATATTATGTAATATATGCAGACAACTGCAATCCCACTTGAAGTAACAGTTCGTGGCAACATTTCAAACAAAATGTTCTTTTACAAAATGTATGAAGTGCAAACTAGGGTATATTATGCATTTACAAGAAATTAGAAACTAAAATTGTTCAACCATTACTAATAGGCAGTGGATCCACATATTAAATTATATATTATTTAGTACTGATGACAACATTTTGAAACCATAGTATGGTTTCATGTGGCAGAATGTTGACAAAAAAGTTACTTAACTTCTAAGCCTATCTAAAACGTCTGTACTAGGTACTAGCCTACTGAAACTGCACACTCGTGGTATGTGGAACTAGTCCACATGACAAACTGAGCATCTTTAAAACATACTGCCAGTCTTCATTTGGCGCATGACACAGTGCTGTAGTAGTATAAACATTTAACAGCCAAAGCTCATAGACTAAGCTTGATAATTACTTATCAGTTACAACCAGAAATCTCTGGTTATTACTGTTACAGTTCTCAAATTAGGGTACATCTTGATCTCATTTGCTTATAAACATATTTTAAATTAGTACGTATTATAGCATCGTGTGTGGAGTTACAACCAACTTAGATGTATGTAGCCTATGGCAAACAGTTGAGACATAGCTAATGTTAGCTACCGTCCTGTAGCAGTTAGCGACATGGTAAGTAATCAGAGACACTATTATAAAATGACTTTGGCGTAATTGCTCCACATGGAATCTGCGCATGGCTATTATGATACGTTGAGTCCAAGTAGAGTAAAGGGTGATACTTTGATTTGTTTAGTAGATTTTCATTGCTCACCTCAATCTTGTCAACACTCCGGGCACAGCCGACCACCCTCATGCCTTGCTGGACAAGTGCCCGGGCAACAGCAGCGCCAATCCCGACTGAGGCTCCAGTCACCAGAGCCACTCTGCCTTTCCAGCGCTCCATCTCCAGATTGGATTCTTTATTGCTTGTAATCGGACCTCTTCGTGGTTTTTTATACGTTAATAGTTAAAAAGGAACTAAACAGAATTAAGTACTGTGGGCGGGGGATGCAGCAGCCTTCAAGCCCTACGTACTCACTGTCTATCTGCAGCATGCGAGAAAGCAACTGTGTACGGAAGCCCTGCTGATTCGATTCCGTGCGCTCGGCATGAAAAAATGAAATGGCAACCTTTGCGTTGTTAATGATTTGGTTCACATCGCCGCCCACTTCATTTTTTTAGACAAGCGCTTCAGAGATCAAACTGACTTTAGTTTTGGTATTGTACCGCCACCTGCTGGCCAATGTTAAACCCCCAAAACATTTTCTAACCTTGTGAACAATCTAGGCTACATTTTTAGATTTCACTTATTTTATGCTATGCAGCAGAAGCTTTGAGCTCGGTATCGGTGTATTTGCATGTCTCACAATGATACATATGCATGTCCGCATATGCAATGATCCCTTCGATGTAGAACACATAATTCTAGCAGTTAAGAAACAAAACTATGTTCTATGCTATGAAAAGACCACAATTATATAATGAATATTAATAAATATTTTATTTAGTCGATTTTGCACATTGCACTCTTAACTCACACCCAAATCCTTATTACATGGATGTTAAATCTCTGTAAAATATTATATTTAGAATTTCTGTACATTTATTTGTACAACCTTTCACACTAGATTTCATGTCACATTATAGTGAAACAACAATGAAAAGAAAAAGAAAATAGTTAAGATCCCTAAAGTCACAGTTTGCAAGATTTCTCACCAGTTCAACTTTGTCAACAGCCCTACAGAAGACCAACAACAATGGCTACATATGGTCATGAATTAGTTTCACAAACAGTATGGGAAGCACAGTAGGAAATAACAACTGCAAAGGCTGGAAAGCATCACAGTTACATTAAACAGAAGAAACAAAATGTATTAGTGAATTCATTTTTATTAAAGACAGTGCAGCGGTGGTCAAGAGCATTTTCCCCATAAGTGCAGCTAGCTGATGTTAGCATTGGCACTTTCCAGCACAGACTGGCTTACTCTGCTCCGTTGTGCGACAGTAGTCGGTGAATTTCTCTTTGAGATGCTTTCGGTACCGGTCACGGTTGTTGTAGAAGGACTTGTTACTTTCCACAAATGCCCGAATTTCATCTTGAGTCAGACCACTCTCCTCATCTGAAATGCCTTCACAATCATCCTGTATGACGATACGCACAGAATAACCAAGACAATTCATAATACATAAACATATTTCTGCAACAGTATAACTAATGTGTCCAAAGGTTTTACTAACCAAACGTTCCATTAGCATTTTTCTGTTAATTACTAGTTGGCCACACACATTTGTTCCTGGAGGCCACAGGTAATGACTGATATTGTTTTGATGTGCTGCCCAAGGTAACTGAAGTGAAACTCTGGCAAAACTACTGCTACCACAGCCGTTTGCACAAACCTCTTTGGTTCGACAATTTTGTGATGATGTGGGACTGTGGCCCTTCGTGTTCCCATCTGTCACACAACCTTCAACTATGTGTCCCTGTAGAAAGATGGAGAATCCTTCAATGGCATGTCAAGACAATCACAGTTTAATATACTGTACTACGGATTCCATCCCTTACCTGATCAAAGCATAAGCCCTTGCCCTTCCTTTTCTTTTTTTTATTCTTGAACTTGGTGTTCTGCTCCGAGTTAGCCCAGCACTCAAAGCAGCTGTCGACTCCCTCTTCCTCTTTATCTTCAGAACAGTGGTGACTGTTTGAATAATCACCTTCAGGGTGATACACAAGAGGAAAATACTATAAAACCCTTAACTAGAATGCACTTTCAGAACTAACCCAAAATGCAAACCGACCTGGTTCATCGTGGTTGCAGATTCCTTCAGTACAGGCGATATCAGAACCCTCTCTGGAGCCAAGCTCACTGCCCTCCATGCTTGAGGAGTAGCCACAGTCACTGACACTGCAGTGGGGTGGTAAGCCTAAAAGACAAAACAAATCGATTTGGATAAGGCAATTGA
Organism: Typhlichthys subterraneus; assembly: GCA_027564835.1. Lineage (NCBI taxonomy): Eukaryota > Metazoa > Chordata > Actinopteri > Percopsiformes > Amblyopsidae > Typhlichthys > Typhlichthys subterraneus. Next base: position 29,833 of record JAODUH010093916.1, on the reverse strand, counting down.
CAAATTGCAAGCCACACCCCTTTTTGCCTGTCCTCCAATAACAGTTGAGGATTGTTTGAATCGGTCAAAAACTCCTTCAACTGTCCGTTTTCCTGTTATAGCCTACTAAGCCATTTGGTCCAACCTAGTTCAAGTAACTAGTTTAGACAGGTGAAAGGGGCAGGGCTTGTGATCATTTACCCCCAAACTTGGTCAACCACAATGGAAATAAACAAATTAGTAGTTTAAAAAATGTTTTAAAAAACATAACAGAAAAAGTAAACATTGTTTATACCCTGACTGACTGGGCCCAGTATGTTGCTGTCCGGACAGCTACAGGTTGTGCCTCCTTTGGCAGCCATGACTTCCACAGAGGCGGGCTCACCCTCATCTTCCCCATCCTGGCTACCACACACCTTGCAGCTGCCCTCCACAGACTCCAGCGACCCCTGCAACGTCACAGAAGCGCCACCAAGCGGACAATTAGAAACATTACACATTGCTTTGGGAAACAGAAACTGGAGCTTAAGTACTTAAACGCATAACATGTACAACCAACATAACATTTACACAATGTGTCTGCAGAGTATTTCATGTTCTTAACGGTACTGCTTCACGTGCCTGAGCTAAAAAGGAAATGAAAAAAGTTATAGTCAGCTATTGCAAGCTAATACACTTTGTCCATTTCACCATATATCTCCTCGCATTTTTGCTATCTTACCGTTCTGTGTGTGTGCTGGAAACAAATAATGTGATACTTCTACAGCCCTGGCTCCATAAATAGGAACATAAGCCAAGTGGCAAACCCTGCTCAACAACAAAGCCATAGTACATTTTTATGATTTGAGCTCAAAGTTAGCAAGCGTTTTCAAAAATAACTAACCCAGGCCCTGCCTTTAAATGGCTGGACCCTGCACAACCTCCCCCCCGTCTTCAGCCAGCTTTAGACAGCAGGAGTATTGCTAGTATTAGAAGATACCAGCAATGAAGTTGTACATAACCTAGCAATCCATGCTACAGTAGATGTACTGTTATATGTTTGGGAAATTCACGACTTTTCATCTTATAGCCAGTAAACACAATTGTATACAATGCTTCCAACGAGGTTGAATTTCAATATAAAACGGCATAAAGGTTGGGGCAGCTACTTATTCCAGACCACCGTTTCATGTGGTGGACTAAGCATATCACCTCATCTAGACAGGCGTCCTTGTCCTCCTGCCCAGGAACGTCAAAGCCACACTTGTTTTTACGTCTGTTCTTCCTCTTTTGCCTCTTCTTCTCCTGCTTCAGCTCTTTGGCACGTTCCTCCTCAGACAGCTGTTCAACCAGCTGCTCCAGCCGGCTGAAGCCCTGCATGTTCTCCACAGCCATCTGCACTCGAAAGCACAGTAGAATTCATCTAGCATTTAAAGTGTACCTTCACCCCAGCGCTGAGCCTGACTCCACCCACTGCACAACTTGCAAAATGCTAAAACATGGTCAATTAGCTGAGTGAAGTGAACCAGCACCCCCCCCAGCTAAGATATAGATTATAATAGATTTGACATGTAGACAATTTTCAGACCATAATAGTTTTTTGTTTTTTTTATAAATATGGGAATTTTGTCAAACGTTAGCATTTGTGTATCTCATCAATGCAGCCTTATTTAGTCTACAGTTAGTTTAAAAACATTTAAATAAATAAAATAAACCAGAATGAAATGTACCTCAAAACTCTTGCGTAGTGCGTCTATTCCCAGGTAGAACAGAAGGTGCCATGTTTGTTCCTCTGCCCTTAGTTTCTGCCAGATCCTGTGCAGTCGCTCGTACATGTGGATTCCCAGACAGGTCAGGACCTCCTCTTGTGCAATATCAATCGTCTTGGCATGTCTCTCCCTACGCCTGGCAAAAACATTTGACAGTTTATTGACCAAAAATGGCATCACTGGTGTAACTGACAAGTGGCAACCCTCCATTGGGAAGCGTTAGCATATGTTGCCTCCTAATGGGCGTAGACCACTGGTCCATTTTGAAACTATTGGACAGCGCTGAACCAATCGGCATTGGGGTTGCTACAACTGCTTTGATCGCCTCATCTAGCTCTACCACCATTTCTAAACATGCTAGACTTCAATGTCACCTCACTGTGTGTGAATGCTAATGAAAACATGGTTTTTCGATACTATAATATCTCATTGAAAAGAAATTGAGCTGAGAGCAATAGGCGGACAGAGCCATCCAGGCTACATCACGGGGCCTGTTCGTATCAAACGCATGCTCTAAAAATACTGTTCACATTAACTGCAGGGAGGCATCGGTCCAATACGGACTGATAGCTAGAGCAGGAAACTGACTATACCTAGCCGTAGTATACACAGAACTTTGTACTACGTCATGTGTCAGTATAACATTTTGTTTTACAAAGTTAGGAAATAAATGTTTAAAGTTACCTTCACCCCCAACTCTGAGCCTGACCCACTGCTCAACAGAACATAAATGTTTTAAAACAAATGCTAAAAAGTAGGCAAGGAGCTGCGAGGGGGTGGGTGGGGTTGCCGTGCTCCACATGAATGCAGCATTATATTTGCCGTACATAAAATAATGATTCCCAGACTCATCTTATTAATTTGCACACTGGGCTTGGATCGTAACTCATAGTATTGTCCGATACCCACCCAAAGGTCTGGTATCAGCACTGAAAAGGTCAGATTAGTTAACTTACTCGTATCCTCCTGAATATTCGGGCTCTGCCCGGCCAAGGAGGTGGCCGATGAAGTCGGTCTCACAGCACACGTGAACATGGTGCTCGTGGGGGCAGCAGCAAAGACCCTCGTACAGGGCAGCACAGTAGCCCTTCTCCTGACTGCTGTCCAGCTCACCAACCAGGATGTTATATGCCTGAAGGACCTTGTTTTTGCAGTCAGTGCAGAATCTGTTTGTAAATCAAAAACACAAGGTTAAATTTCAATATAAAAACAAAGTCCAACGGAAATTACAAAAACAGAAGTCATTACCTATGTTTGCGCAGGTATGTTTCCAGGGTTTCTAAGAGAGAGGCGCTATCAATGAGGACAACTTCATCCCGGCATTCCTGAGACATTAGCTCCCATACATCCATCCAGCTTCCACTGGGAGCCAACAAGAAGCAATTAAAATCACTGCCATCGGGACTCAAAGTCACATAATAACAACACTAACTGTAGAGTTACGATTATTTTGATTCTTCACAAGGTCAGATTTGGACAATGGTTACAATGAGAACAACTCTAACAGTGCATGTCCACATTGCACAGGACAATAATTTGACCACCTCTGGCTGGGGACGGAGGTAGCGATGGAACCACTTAAGAGGCTTTTAATACCAAAAGCTATTATTTCAAAAGCACAGACAAACACTCACCCCAAGGGCCTGGGCTTGTGCGTGTCTAAGGAGTGCAACTGACATCGTTTATTCTTTTTGCTTTTTGGAATGGAGTCAATCATGTCATTCAACTTCAACCTAAACACAAACACAAACGTAGAGCATTGAAGTTATTTGTTCTAACATTGTTACATGCTGTGGGAAAAAAAATGAAGAAATCCAAAAAAATAGAAACGCTCTTTCTGGAGTGGCACAAAAAGATCATACATTTTTCCCTGACAAAAAGTTGGTGTGCTTACATTAAATTATACTATGTAAAATATGCAATGATCAAACAAAAGTAACAGGGTTTGACCTCTGTGTCATACTGGAGCAAAATGCCTTTCATAAGGACACCAACAGTCAGTGAATCAACAGTGAGAATGTGACGATGAGAGAATAGTCCTGCGTTTCCATCTGACACTTGTTCATGAACATAAACTGGCGGGAAAACGTTTAGACAAAACACATGCGACGTGAATCTGGATCAAGGCTGCCCACCTCCTCTGTCACAAAAGTGTAAAGACTCATCAGAAAATCTCACCCGTGGATATAGAAGAGTTTGTAGAGACTCTTGGCATCAGCCAGACAGGCCTTGGTGACTGAGAGCATGCGTGTGGGCTTCACAACGAGGGGCTCCAGCGCAGGGTTAGCTGATTCCACCAGCTGAGAGAAAAGGCGCTCCACGCTCCGTCTGCAGCCCACGCACGGCACCAGCTGGGACAGTGCGGTGAAAACTTCCCTGGACGACACAGTCAAGGCGACGTTCAAGTCCTGCTGCTTCAGCTTGGAGTGGTGCTGAGGGAGGAAAATAATGCATCTGTAAATAAAGACCTCTTCCTAGATCGCAGTATGCTATTGACACATGCCTTCCTCTGGTAAAAGCACTGTGCACTTGCGTTGGATCTCATGTCCCTAATGTCTTCCAAGTTGGAGAAGTGCCATTCTGTCTGGCCAAAGCTACCCACCTCAGCAAAAAGTTTCCACTGAGAGCTGTTAATCTGTTGGCTGTTACAGTTCATGTCACAGTCTGAAAACTCCATCACCATCTGAGAAATAAAACAGAAGTGTTGGTTGACTGACCAAATTTAAGATTCATGGCAGGCTAATTTACACCAGATGGTCCATTATATTTTAGGTGGAATACCTTTATAGTTACATCTTAGTCTGAGGCATATCACATAGTGTGTACAGAATTGTCAAGTACAAGTCAATATGTTAGGCCAATAAATAAAAGTATACACCGCCCGTCTGGTGGATTCTTGGCATAAAATGAATGACTGCAAGTCAGACATAATTGGCACATGAAGCCATCTGATAAATATGAATACAAATAAACTGTTGTTTCTATTCTAATTTTCACATTGTGAGGAGCTCTTTTTTATTTATTTAAATTTTACCAGGAAGTCTTATTGAGATCAGAAATCTATTTTACAAGAGAGACCTGGCCAAAGTGGCAGTTGTACATAAACATAACATTACAATACAAGTACAACATGATATACTGCATGTATATACATAAAATTTACAAGAAAAACAGTGGTATCTCAAGAAAAACAATCACATACCAAAATCTTCTTATTTGGTTGGTTTGGTTTTCTTGTCTATGTAAGGGACAAGCCCGTAGAGGATGTCATTGACTTTTAATGTATGATTTGAATTTTCAATCTTGACACAATAACAATTAGAATGCACTGAGGTAGTCCAAGGTAGAACGAATGTGTTGTTGTGGGGTACATCTAGAAAAGTGATGTGTCCATACCGTGAGAATATCGTCAATGAACAAGGGAATCTGCCTGGCAAGGAATGGAAAGTCTTTTTCCCCATCTCTGCAAATCGCAACCAGGCGCGCCATGTCTTCCAGCTCCTGGTGTGGCCATTACAGTGTTTCATACAATCTGGCATTAGTCTCTGGGATACAATATTGTACACGCAGCATGCTAATGCTAGATTCATGTATACTGTGTAATTTTGCCTGCAAGCTAACGCTGTCAGTGCCACAGTGTACAACTCTCCAAACTTTAATTTTATCATAAAGCACGGAATGCCTTTAGATTCGCTTAACCTGGTTATGACAGTTGCAACGTCTCTTAGCCCAGATTTAGCTAGCAAGAAATCTAGCTAAGGAAGCGATAGCTAAATAGGAGCTTGATGATGCAAAGTACAAGCAGTAGCTTTTAATGACACAAGGTTTTGAGTACCGTCTCAAATTCGTAGTGAATGTATATAACCAATCAGGTTAATAGATCCAATGTGAACTCATTCTGTCAACGGAAATTAGAAATGTTTCAAAGTTGAATCGCTTGCCCTCTCTGTGTGAAGTCATGTTAGATGTTTGCTAAGGTAGCTGTACGGTACCGTACTGTACATTCTAAAGTTGGTACACTTTCTTCTGTTAAAGTGTCACTATTCAACTAAGTATACCTGTCAAAACTTGGTTAGACACGTTAGCACTAGTGTCAAAGCTGATCACGCAGCTATGACACTTGTGTGGCTTGTGTTTTATAACAGCTAATACACAGTAGCCTAAAGTTGACTTGGGCTAATTGCTGGTTGACGGTTACAAACTTCGTCGCGCTTTCACATTCACATATTAGATAAGTGAGCATGCTGCATAAACATTGAAACAAACTACAATTATATATGTTAACCGAAACGAGCAATTACTTTTAACTTACCCGGTTTAGAATGAAGATTTTATAAAAGAAAACAAACAAGTGCGACAGAGTGTGGTAGGTACGACGGCAGAATCTACAAATGACTGCACAACCTTTGCCCCCAAGACGTGACAACGTACTGTACGTAGCTGTCTGACGTACACTAAATGTAATGAATGGCGTTCTTATAATATCAGGGGCATACTGTATAGAAAACTACGGTGCCGTAATAATAACAAATAAATAACAAATAATTACAACACAACTGCATATTTATTGCCAATGTTCCATCTTTAATTTAACATCTAAGCAAACAAATATTTGTACAGTAGGCCCACTGACACTAATTATTGAGTTGCACTTGCACGCATGGATTATTGCTCGTTTGCTCCTTATAGAGAAGTTAAGATTTCAATCAGAATATCTGCAGTCGTCCTTTGATGCTCATCAGACAGTGCAACATCAAGCCTTAGATTTTTGCAATAAATGTACTATCACTGATATGTTCATGCGCCTTGGGGCAAGGGTACCACCAACTGTTGAAGAACACTGCAACACAAAGTAACCCTTAAAACAGTAGTTGATGATTTCATCATTAGTCATATTTACTTTAAGATGAAAACTGAGCATGGTACAATTTAAAATGTTGTCTGTAAGTCACCAGTCCCACAATATTAAAAGGCCTTATATAAAATATTTTCAGCATCAGTGACTTTTGTACATGTGATTATGGGAGACAGAATAATTATTTCCCAGCACTGTGCACTAGACCAAATAATAAACCACAATATAAAAAATAAAATAAAATCACATATGTACAATAACAAAATATACAAATATTATGAATATAAATATTTAGGCCTACTCCTCAAAATGAAAACACAGTGAAGAAGAACTTACCAGAATTTGACTGAAACACCACAGGCATGTAAAACATGTATTACACCGCAATTCATAAACATGTATGATAGTAAAATACAGACTGAAAAATAATCATTGCTACTGAATGTATCCACTAGCATGTTGGTCAAACCCGTCATTACATTTGCTAACATGAAAAAAAACAATTGATTCCTATTGACTGCTTGAATAAGGCAAAGATCCCCCATCTTATTTTTCATCTGATCAGAATAAGAATCTACCTCTTTTTTGTGCAGGTTCCATGAGGATGGAACAATGTGGCAACCTGATTGTCTTTTGACTAGAAGCAAAGTCAGATCAGCTATACCAAGACAGGATATGAAAAACAGACATTGTGAGATAGTCCAGAGGCAAAAAGGTACATTTGCCATTCGACGAGACACTGGCTCCATAGTTGTGTGACATATGTACAAAGCAGCATACATTATGCAACTTCCTAACAACAGTTTACCAAACGCTTTTATCCATTCTTTCACTTGCGTTCTTGGTTGCATAAGGTAGAGTCCAATTTGAACCCCAGCCATGTATATGGCTAGATAGCCCATAACAGAAAAGATGCCCTCCTTGTTGGCATGGAGAAAGTCCTTTGTCCTGTCATTGTTGTGAATAATAAACGACTTCAGACCTGATGTCTCTAGAGTAAACTGGTAAAGGCCACCTATCAGAACAGCAAAGAGCCATGACTGACTTACTGGGAATATGGACATCAGCAGAGATGCGACAACTCTAACTATGGCTAGAGTAAAAAAGAAATTCCAGTGAACACCATACTCTGTCACATGCTCATGATAGCCAGTCATTTTCAAGCTCACTAGCCTCGCCATGCCCAGGACCATAAGAGGCCAGACAGACAGAAGCTGTTTACTGAGATGTTTCAACTTCGACCCTGTGATATGTTTTCTCCTTGCCTCTGGGCACACAAGTGCATTGGCAAAGACATAAGCTCCAACTCCAAAGTCCATCACCCCTGTCCCATATGTTTCAGTCTTAGCATATCTCCTGGGGAACACACTAAAGTCTACAGCTAGAATGCTAATAGCAGTTTTCACATTCACAAGCACTCGAAAGACAGTCACAAAGGGAACTTGGTTGCACCGAATGTGACTCTGGAGAAAGGTCTTTATAGTGTTTTTTGAGCGTTCACCAGAAGTATCACTGGTACAATAGACATAGAATATCACACCTATTGAGACACATGCCATTCCCACAATCACCAGGGGAAGAATATCACTTAAAATGGTGCATGACAGGACAAGGGGTAGTATAATCATAAAGAAGTCAAGAAAGAGGTGAGAGATCCATGGAAATGGCAATGGCAGTGTTCCTTTGACTTGATAATACAGTATCCAAAAGAGTCCTCTATTGATAAGGCACAGTGGAGCAAGAAATGTGCCCAATGCCACTTCCTCCAGACTGGTCCCATTGAGATTGCTGACAAACGCCTCCTTGAGGTCCCGTTGAGACATTGTCTGCAAATAATTCAAAACAAAACAAAAAGTGTTATTCTATTAAAATCAGGTGTAATGTAGGTGGCTGTTTCTTAAATAATATAAAGTATGTGCGTACACAAATGTTTATTGCAACAGAAAAATAAATAGCACCGTATTTTCGCAGTAATTACGCTACCGTAATAACATTATAGTACGGTAGTCTACACCACTGACACTTCTAGCATCCAGTAGGGTTTAAGATAGGGGCTACGAAGACAAACATAACATAAAAATGTTTGATCGATTGTCATAAATGTGTATCTAGTTATCTAACAATGTTGTTTTTGAGTGTATAAGTCATATGTCGCGTAATAGATGCAAGGCATCCAAGAATACCGGTATCGGTGTTGTGAAATCCCAGACAGAAAATGTTCCATGATCATAATATAAAATGCTAACGTTAACGCTAATCCAGCCATATCACTATCCGTATTTACTTACACTGGCAAGTTGATAAGACGTGGTGGGGTTCAATCAAACTAGCATATTTTCCTAACAGGTATGCTAGCTTGTTGTTTCAGAGAAGACATATCACAGAGCGTTGAGAAATCGTCACAACAATCCATGTCTAGCCTCCAAAATGGGAAAAAGTTGCGCATTTCCGCATTGCCAAACACTGGGCGGGGTCTGTGTATTAAACGTCAGAATATGGGCGGGACGTCATTCTGGTTGGAAAGCGGCGGTCGGTTGATGTCCTTTGGAAATTTATGACAAGACGGGAAATAATTCCATGCTTGAAAGTGGCGACGAGGTTAAACCAAGTTGCCATTTTTTTAGTAGAAAGATATTTTTTTCTACGATACAATTGCTCATGTCCCACGTAAAGAGCAAACAGTCTGGAACTTTTTGAAGCTGAATTCCATGAATTCTAAAGCGAGTACACGCTCAGCAGGCAATGGATATGGAGTCAATAAGGTACGTTTGAAAATGCCTGTTTTACCGAGGGGTCTGCGTTATTAACCTGGTTTGTTATGGCTCGCCTCACATGATTTAACAAAAGTTAATATGTGGTTTAATCAAGCTCTTGAATGAATTTAACAGCACCAACTAGGCTACATATATTTTAAGTCCATGACGGGTCTTGGCACCATAAAGTAAGCATTCTGCACGATCATTCAGTTACATAGAGTGAGTCAGTCGTTGATGGGCTCTGACACACATGATTAGAAGAATAGTTTTATGCTTGTATTCCATATGCTTCTAATAAGAAAACTGATTTAAAGCACTTAAAATGTTGCACTCTATAAGTTCTGGTCAGCAGTAGACCTACATGAATTATGTGTGTACCGTTGTGTCTAATTGCAGTAAATTGTATGCTGTAATTGTTGTGAACACAATGTTTCTCCTGTATAAGTTTAGGTCTCCATCTCATTCTCTTCTCCTTCTACATAGGTAAAAGTGCAGTCTCAATGTCAGTCTCTGAATGACTCACTGGAGGGAGAAATTCAGGCCTTTCTCATTGATGAAGACCAGCTCCACACATATGACGACCTTACCGAAGTCAACCCAGTGACCCCATCCACTGGTAACAAGTTAGGCTGTGATATTATGGTGCGGTGCTCTCTCAGTGGCCCTCAAAGAATGCATATTTTAAGGACAACACATTTTCTCTAGAAAAGAAGACAATTAAAATTATTTGAGTTGAGAGGCATTAACCAAGGATTCGTCAATTTCAGTCACTCAATGTTAGTTGATTATACACATGTGCTAATATCTGTTGAAGAAAAATACTAATAATGTTGTTTGGACAACAATAGAGATACAGAACAAACAAACAAGTTGAAAACGTCCAACTACTCTACAATGGTAATTAAGGCACTCCACTACACAAAATAAGTTAAAAAGCCTTTATTAGGTCAACATGGGAAAAAACAAGAGTTCTATGGCATTCAATATTTAAGATACATTTGTCTTGACTAGATGGACATGAGAATATCCGTGTTTAGTTTAATAATGTATCTGGTTTACCTTAGTTATTAATAAGAAAAAATAAAATGACACTGACCTTAACATTTAACCTGCTGTAGTTCTAGACAAAGGAGGATGTTCTTCAATGCATATCTCCATTGACTTACTGTCTTTAGTTTAGGCCAGGAGTCTTCAACAATTTTCAAGATAAGGACCCTGGCTGTTAGAAACACAGCACACACACCTAGCCCAGTGTTGCCACGCTCCATTGGGAAGTGTTCGCAGTTGTTTCCTCCTACTTGGCGAAGACCGCTGGTTCATTTTGAAACTATTGGACAGCACTGAACCAATCGCCTTGCTACAATTGTTTTGATCGCCTCATCTAGCTCTCATCATTTCGAAACATGATTGTGTTCAAAGTCATCTCACTAATCCATGCTGATTGGGCCCCCAGCAGGGTGGCTGTGCCAACGCTAATGAGATCAGGGTTTCCAAGTACTTTGTAATGGTAGCTTATTGTATGCTATGCAATGCTAAGCCACTAAAATAACCATTGACAGATTCATAAATATATAGCTAGGTTGTAGTTAGGTTAATTATTGTATGTATTCTGCGTGTGTTGGCCTAGGGGTCCTGGAGAACCTGTTGAAGACCTCTGGTTTAGGCTAGGGGTGCACAATATATCGACTCAGTATCATTATCGCAATATCACGTTGCGCAATATATTGAAAATATTGCAGAAAGCAATATTCAGTTTATTTTGTTGAGAGATGCATGCTGTTTGGCTGTTGTGTTTGATTTAGACAGAAAAGTAAGATGTGTGGCTGTCTGAGGAAGCTAATGACGTAATAAAGATCGAAGAGGAAACATTAGTGGCCAAAAAGGATGCCTCCTCGGTAGCTTGGAATTACTGATGTTGTACCAGTCCAATATGACTGTCAGTTGAAAATGTGTTGTTTTGATACTGTATATTATGAATATATTTTTATGCATTTTCCCATAACCTTTGTGTTTTTACTTATGTTTAAAAAATATTGAAATTAATATCTATATTGCAATTTTTATGATCAATATCACATTTTATCAATATTGTGCAACCCTAGTCTAGGCCTAGCCAGACTCACTGTTCATGAAACCTGACCCATGAGTATGTGCACTGCCTCACATGTGTGTGCTTACCACAGTCGTGACAACATCTACAGGCAGGTTAAATAGTAATGCGTGAATTACTGTTATGCCCTTCAGCAACCACGATGAAGGAACCATTATAACTCACGGGCATTAGTTGTCCTGTTGACTGTGTGTGCACACACGTATATCTCAAAATCTGACTCATATATTTGTGGGCATTAGTGTTGTGTGGGCTAGATATAAAGGTAATAGGTATATCAACCAGGTAAACATTTCTACTGTTATTTTTAGCTATTGGCAACTTGATACGCATCGTTTACTTGAATCTAAGAAGCTTATTTAGAGCAAATATTTGGATTCAGATACTTGCAGTGTGGCACTGTTGTGTAAAGTAAAGAAAAATTCATTTAAATTTTCCACTGACTTTTGTGTCAGTGCTGAAATGCCTACAGGCCAGGTACAGTGTGAAGGTGTTCTACACCCGTGCTGGCTGCACCTTGGTCGCTCTCAACCCCTTCCAGCCCATCCCAGATCTCTACTCTCTGGATGTGATGAAAGAATATCACTGTGCCCCACAGCCCCAGGTAGGTACAACAACACAGCTCTTGTTTGAACTAGCCCTTGGTATCATTAGCTTCTAACATTATCTGGTTAAAAGTGGTTGTCAGTTTTGGAGTCTGCACATCATCAGTTGTCTCGAGATAATTTAAAGTTTTAGACTCATTTAGATTTATAATGTCCATTTGTTATTTTTAGCAGTGTGTATGCATGTCTGATTGTCACATAAAATAAAAAAAGATCTTCTTAACCTCAACATCCACAACAGTATATTTTACATCTGATGTTCTTCTGGTCAGGAGTTCAAACCCCACATCTTCATTGTGGCAGAAGAGGCTTACAGGAATGTACAGGGTCAGGTGGAGCCCGTGAATCAGTCCCTGGTGGTCAGTGGTGAAAGTGGAGCTGGAAAGGTAAAGTACTTTTTTTCTGACTACATTTCTGACTTGCAGTAAATTTCTCTGCTATAAAACGATAAACTATCACGTTGAAAGGTTAACCCATCTTGGGAGGGTATGGTCAGTCAGACAGGCTACTAAGCCGTAATGTCTGATACCCAGTTACCTTCCTTGCTTAGTAGTAGTAATTCTGCCCTAGTGCTTCGTTTTCGTGTTTGATTTTGGAGGTTTTGAACATTAGATATGTGTATGTTAATCATGTGTCTGTGCTGACAGACTAAGAGCATCTCATATATTGTGTATATTCCTATTTTACTGTTTGAATTGTCTCATTTAAAGTCAAACTAGAGCACATTTTTGTTTGTGCATTTGTTTGTCCTACCCCTCATTGTGTTTATCCCTGTTGCAATGATGTAGCATCCCTACGGGAGATAACGCTTTGCAGTCTTAATGGCATTTATTAGTTTAAGGAGCTATGAAGATGCCTGATGCAGCCTTCTGTATTAAAGGGTCAGGCCTCGACCACACCAAGACGCGGCACTAAAGGCTCGGCCGCTTCAAAAGCGCCTTGATATAGCCCCGATCACACAGAGATGCGCTGCCTGGGCCAACTGTAACATTGACGAACAGTGCAACTCCGCGCATTGCGCTGAAAAATTGAGAATGTCTTTTATGCGGGTCTAAAGAACTGTCCAAAGACTGTGGCACTGTCCTATAGGAAACAATGGTTTTGCTAGCGACCGATCTTTGTGTTATCAGGCCCTTAGTGTGTATTCAGTGGACAAAATAATTTGTCAGTGTCTGTATCATCACTGACCCTGCATACAGTATGTGCATTGGAGGCAACACTAAGATGGTGTAAAATAGCAAATAACCCTGGCATTAACTGAATTCATGAATTGTTTAATGAAGTCAACTCGAATTACACACAACAGCTAGACCTGCATGCTTGAGATGCGTTTTAAATATGTCGTATTTCAATATGAATGATTCTTGTTAGACATGGACATCGCGTTGCCTGATGAAGTATTATGCGATCGTGGCAGCCTCCTCTATGTTGGTACACAGTCAGGACACGGTGGAGAGAATAGAGAAGAGGGTTTTGGACTCCAATCCCATCATGGAATCCTTTGGTAAGATAGACATCTATAGATAGATATCAGACATTTGTTTTGTAAAATGTTCTTTTTCTTCATTCATGCATGTGGCAGCGTTGTTCAGAAAATCCAACATCTAGACTATGTTTTGTCTGTTTCAAGAGATTAGATCCAAATTGTGTGAAGCTTTAGAAACATGCATCTTATATATTGCACTAAATTAACATTATACACTAAAATACTATTGTACTGTATGACAAAGTAGAATATTGCATGTACGGTATTAAATCGATGGCATTTGCCAGCTATCTAAACACATAAGGCTAGATTTTCAATAGAAATTACCACCATGCTTTTTTGCCCCCCCCCCCCCGTAATGTACTGTAGGCAACGCCTGCACGCTGCGTAACAACAACAGTAGCCGCTTTGGAAAGTACATCCAACTCCAGCTAAACAGGTACCTAGTATCACGGAGCCTCTAGCTCTTCCTTTATGAAGTCACTACGCATAATTATCTTATTTTTTAGGAGATTATCTGTAGGGAGGGTTAATGCGCTCTGATGAATACGTCTCTCATCAAGGTCTCAGCTGCTGGTGGGGGCATCGGTGCATACTTACCTACTGGAGAAGACCAGGGTGTCCTGTCAACCAGCAAATGAAAGAAATTTCCACATATTTTACCAGGTGAGAGCCTACTGTATTGTAGTTTCTCCTTTATGTGCCATGGCCCCTATATGGAAACGTATCGCCCAAAATGGGAGGTTTTACAATTAATGCTGCAATTCTATAGCATGCATGTTATTCCATTAAGACATGCTGTAAGTACAGAAAGGTTATTGTATTTCAGATGATGAAGGGGGCCACAGATGAACAGAGGCATGAGTGGAAGATGCCACGTGGCCAAAGCTTTACCTGGCTTCCAAATGCTGAAAAATCTGTGGAGGGTTAGTTTCTCTGTCTTCCATATAGACAATTCAATAAAGTGTCAGCACGGTCATTTTCTTGTCATTGGTTCTGTTTTTAACTTTGACCGTCTTGCAGAAGATGGTTTTCATGAGAACCTGGTGGCGATGGATCACCTGGGAATTAACACAGAGAGTCAGGGACAAATATTCAGGGTAACTTGTTATGTTTCTTGCAGTAAGTCTGACATTGTAGTTGCTATTGGTTGAAATTGTAGTGCAGCTCAATGTATCGCTGTGTTGCAGATGTTAGCAGGGATTCTGCAGCTGGGGAACATAAGCTTCTCTTCCTCAGAGGACGAATCACAACCATGCGATTTAAAGGAACAATCCAAAGGTACTGTGTGTGATTGTGGCTTGTTAAAGGTGGATTCCAAAAATGTATGGTATGCTAGTTGCCCGTTTTGTGTGAGAGATTACATCACAATCAAGTGTTTCTACACAGCCATGGGTCTGTCAATGGGAACACAAAGTGGTGCTGCAGACACAATACTATCTCAGCCATGGCAATGCGTGTCCAATTTTGGGGGCGGGGCTTCTGATGGAATACCCTATGGCACTGAAGAGAAAGGTGTCCTTGTTTTGATTAGTTAAAATATCAACTGTTTCTCCAGCATTGTGTGTGCATGTGTGCATGAGCACCAGATAATTAATTTTGTTCTCTGTGATTCAATATTGCCCACGATGAACACACTTACATACTATAATACACATTGACTTCTTCATAAAGTAATTCATAATATACACTGAACCCTTCATAATACACATTGAACATAAACTCTGGCTTTGATAATGCACCTTGGTATGATGCCTGCAACCTAAGCAGAAGACCTTGTCTTTTTGCAGACTTCCTGCAGAGAGCGTCCGAGCTGCTGGGTGTCCCCGCAGAAGACTTGCTGACCTGTTTGAGGGTGAGGATTTTGCAGGCCGGCAAACAGAGCGTGGCCAAACCCTGCTCCCAAGCAGACTGTGGCGTTAGAAGAGACTGCCTGGCTAAGGTCATCTATGCCCAGTGAGTACAAACGTACTATAACATGGCACGGAAATGGGTAAGCCTGTTGTTGTTGTTTTGTGACAGCCGCCGATCATGGTTGTTTTATCATCCCTTTTAGCTGTGGTATGTCAGCTATTAGCCATTTCTGATGCTCATTGGTTATGTATTGAGCTAATATACTTTTCGTTGCAGCTTGTTTGAATGGCTGGTTACATTCATCAACAACAGCATGTGTGCAGACAGCTCTACTTGGTGCAATTTTATAGGTACAGACTACAGAATAAAAAACTATTTCACTTGTCTATGTTGTATACAATGACTAGTTTCATCATCATCCTGATCTCGCCGGCTACAGTTGGACTTTTCTGCCGATGTCAGTCTGGAACCCCTCAATTCAAAAGCCTATGTCATAAATGCAGTGCAAATGCATTTCAATCAAACTTCCTTACGACCTACCTTTGGACGAACTATGATTGGAGGACCTACCTTTTTATCATAATGTTTAAAATCAGCTAGAACACCGTTGGAAACCGATACGCATGACATGCGTTACTGTAGCCATATTGCTTGGGAAACACTTCAGCTAGCTATCTGCTGATTTGCCGGATGTCTTTTACACGGGCAATGCATGCTTTTGCATTGAAGGGTTCCAGAGTGATGGTCGCGGCGAAATTAAATTGATTCTTAATCTTCCAAGATTAAGGATTGTCTCGCGAGGCCATACAATAGCTGCATTATATATTTAGCTGTCTCACATACTATGTGACCTGTAGGTCTCCTCGATGTGTATGGATACGAGTGTTTTCTGATCAATAACCTGGAACAGCTCTGCATCAACTACGCCAATGAGAAACTCCAGCAGCACTTTGTTGCCCACTACCTCAGAGCTCAGCAGGTAGTTTTTGGCACCATATATTCCAATTAGGTCACTTGGCTTTTGTTTTTCTCAACCTCAGTCCTGAGACGTAAAGTGTAACTGCATCCCAGCTCTGAGCCTGACTCCACCCACTACACAAATTTGAAAAATGCATCATGGAACATTAACATTTGAATTTGATGACGTATGAGCAGACATAATGTACTTTTGTAAACCAAAAAAGTAGATGACGTGCAGATCCATTTTCAGCCTATAAAGTAGTGATTTTTATTTATTTATTTATTTTTTTTAAAGGAAAAAATAATTAACACCAGCACGTGTCTCTCATCACAGATCAATCATATTACTTAGTTTACAGCTCAAAAAACACATTTGAGGGTGCAGTTACACTTACATGTTTCTTAGATGTCAGTATTATGACTGGGCCTGATTTGCCCATTTACATGTTCTCTAAGAAATGAATTGGCCCACCTCTGACGTGAAGCACTGAATTTTCCATCCATTTGTGTATGCTGGCTGTGCAAACACTGGCGTGCTTACTTCTGTACTGTTTAACTCCCAGGAGGAATATATGTTGGAGGGGTTAGAGTGGTCCTTTGTCAGTTACCAGGACAACCAGGGTTGCCTGGATCTGATAGAGGGATGTCCCACCAGCATCTTCTCTCTCCTAAATGAGGTCTGTTTGGCATCTTTTTTTTTGTTTGGACCCAAACTGAAACCTCTCCATCTGGTAAAGTATTCATTCATTCATGAATGCTATGTCTTTCTTGTTTTGACCTATCAAACCAGGAGAGTCGTCTCAACCGGGCCTCTGATGCCAAGAAGTTCAGGGTTCGTCTAGAGAGGGAGCTCTGTGGTAATCCTAACATAAGTTGGGATAAATTCCGCAAAGAGCCCCACTTTACTGTGGCCCACTATGCTGGCAAAGTCAGTTACCAGTTGGAGGGGATGATGGAGAAAAATAAGGTAAGAAAAAAACAAATGGACTGGTGTTTTACTAGAGCTGTCTAGAAGCTGATCAATCAAATCTGAGCCTTAGCTGTCTTTCAGGTCTTTATTTTTTTTTTCTTCATTCTGTCTCCTCATCTTAGGACCCAGTTCCGCCAGAGCTGATCACTGTGCTTCAAAACTCCCAGAACCCTCTGCTTCACAAGATGTTTGCTGACAAAAATGCAGAGGACTCGACATGTAGAGGACATGGCAAGGTGGTTACTGTGGTCTCCAAGTTTAAGGTGAGAGTAAGCTAAACTATCAAAAGAATCCAAATGTTCTTCGTTCAGTGTTGGTCTGCCTGTATGCTATTTAGCCACAATATATTCTGGGATGTCATCATGTTGGGACAATACGTTCATTGTGTCTTGTAACCGTAATGTCAGCAGCAGCAATAACAATTGGCAATAATAAGTAAAGTACATTTTAGTCATGCATGTTTATGCTTAGATATTATGTTAGATAATATAGCTGACGGCTCTATCCAGGTTGATTAACGTTAGGCTAAGGAGTAGGCTGTTTAGATTATGGTCTAGTAGTTGGCCAGATGCATCTTGTTGGAGCTCTAAAGTTCATGCTACCTGTTCAGACTTGTCTCACATGACATGCGTGTTTATTGTAATGGTTCTGATCATCTGGACTAGAACTCTCTGGAGAGCCTAATGAGGATTCTCCACAGCACCACTCCCCACTACACCCGCTGCATCAAACCTAACCCAGACTGCAAGCCGCTGACCTTTGAAAAGAAGGAGGTAGGGGAGATATGTTTTGGTAACAGCTGGTGGGAACATGCGTTTGAACGACTATAGTGTGAAATGCAATAAAGACCCCACCATAATGCAATGTTTCACCAGGTAATCATGCAATTGGAGGCCTGTGGGATTGTGGAGACTATACACATTAGTGCTGCAGGGTTTCCAATAAGGTAGATTTAATTCTAATCTAAAACTTGTGACTGAATTAGATTTTTGCATTACAGTAACTCGTCATTTCTTTTGTGTAGAATTCCATTCAACAGTTTATTTCTTTTGTGTAGAATTCCATTCAACAGTTTTGTGCAACGTTATGGGGTGATTGGCAATTCTGCACAGCTCAAACCAGGGGATCATTATAAAGGTAAGTGTTGTGTGTGTATTTGAGCATTTACACCATAGTTGTCAAGTGGGTGATTACGTACGTAATGGGTCATTCTGTTTTCTTTCTATAGGCTTTCCTTCACTAGCTCTGATGCTATTTTATATTTTTTTTTCTTTCAATTGGGACTTTTTTTTTTTAAACAGACATTTAGACACACAGTTTTATAACTGAAAAGGTACAGTTTACATCCTGATCAGCATGATTTGGTTTTGTAATGGATGGCACCCTATTCATAGAGTTCTCACTATTGTTTGGGAACGATCCTTATTAATTCTTCTAGCACTGCCCCCTACATTTAACACTTAACAAATGTAGGCTGTCTACTGCCTTCCTTAACACTGAACACTTTTAATTCAATTACACCATGATGGATGGATGATCAGTGGGTGTATTTGCTGTGCTGTTGATGATTTATGTGGGTCCTTGCTAACTAGCTAATTCTAACTGCAAAATAATCTGTTGGCTAATGGTGCAGCTCTGTGCTAATGTAGGTGTCTTAAGTGATAACTTAAACTTAGTTCATTTTCATATTGCTTTTCTGTCTCACATTCAGAAGCTAAGAGCAAAGATATTCTTCAGTCAGCCGTGGATATCATCATCAGAGCAGTGCTACACAACCTGCATCTTAGCTCGATTGAAACAAGCGGCTCCTTAGTGCACCGTGGCAAGACTAAAGTTTTTCTGACCCAGTCAATGGTGAGTCATACATACACGCATGCATGCACGCACACACACACACACACACAATGTTGGTAACTTGCACTGTTCATTTATCTAGTGTCCACAATGTGGTATGGAAAGTGTGAATACTACTGCCATGTTCAGCAGGTTGATTAACCTACAATACTGATCCCATATAATGTGTCCTACAGCTAGAGAGGTTGGAGGACCATAGAAAAAAGATCTTGGCCCAGAGGGCCTTCTCCATTCAGTGCTGCTGGCGTCGGTACCAGTATGGCAAACGCCATGCCCAAAGTCAGGCCTCCACCCTGATCCAAGCAGGTAACTGCGATAAGTGCCCTGTTATTCTCCTGTGCCATGTACTCATTATATGGTGTCATTGCTCCAACTGTTTGAGTGCATGTCTGGCTGTCTGAGCGGTGCCACCTTGTGTCTGTCTGCACACTGTCCAGACTGTGCTAATCCCTTTAGAGGCAGCAGGGACTCACTCCAGAAGACGTCTGCTCCTCTAGTCACCTGTTACGGAAGCATGTCCTGTCTTGATTGTAGTTGTTTATTTGTAATCCCTTAAAGGCAGGTTTAGTCATTCTCGGGAACGCTTCCTAACTTCAATCAAAACAAACTGATCTCAGAAGCTCCGGCCCACACATTGAAAGGCATTGAGAAGCCACAAGGGATTGTTGTTGTTTATAAATAAGAACATTGTTTGTGTTCCTATTTATGGTGCCAGAGCTGTGTAGAAGTACCAGATTATTGGTAAACTATTGAAATGGAAGGATATATTTGGTGATTTTGACAAAGTGTATTATCTCACTATAGCTGACTATACATTTGAAAGACAGTGACACGTCTCAAGGAACTTCACAACGGGATTTAATAACAGCCCCCTCGCCTTACCCACAATTGTACAACAAAAATAACATCTATACCGTGATGTACACTCTGTACACTGTGCACTGACATATCATTCTACTGTATAAATGTTTAACTCCGATGTTGACGGTTGAATGAACCTTGTGTTCCCCTCAGTGGTGCGGTCGTGGCTGGTCAGGAGGCAGCTCCAGAGATGGCACCGGGCAGCTGCAGTCATACAGGGCGTGTGGAGGACGTGTCGGGTAGGAGACCCAGCGACGATGGCCCACCAGTCTGAACGTCCATGCTTAATAACGTAATGCAATATAAGGGCTTTTTTGGCAGCAGTGTAAGTACTTGCTGTGTGCTCTACTGTTCGTACGACAGGCGTCATCGGCCGCCCTGGCAGAGTCAGAGCTAGACGACGCAAAGGACTCTCTGCAGGGGGGGCTGCCGGCGCTGAGCCCCGTCGTCGGGGAGAGGGGCTCGGTGCGGCTCCCCTCCGTCCAGGAGGCAGTGCCGGTGCAAGGCTGGCCCATGGGCCTGGCTCTGGCCTCGGCACCTTCCGTCACGGTGACTCTCGCGGCAACGGGCTTCCAAAAGATGATGTCTCTGATGGCCTGCCTCAACCTGTCCTTCAGGAGGTGGGAGTACAAGGTGGAGACCAACCAGTGCACTCAAGGCCTTGCCACAATCAGAGCCCAGCCAAGGGTGAGAACACACCCAGAAGGGTGTTAGCAAGGGTTCATGCATTGCCTGTTGAGCGTGAGCTGGACGGTATTATGGATATGCCATCTCCACTGATATGATCATCTTGTTCTAGGCGTCTATAAAGCTCCACTATCGGCGATCTCCGCTCCTCTATGCTGACATGCATCCAGACCAGAGGACTGACACCGTGACTGGACTCAATGTGATCCTGCTGATGTGATCCTGCTGAAGGGTCCCATTTAGGATTGGTTACCTAAATATAAAGGGGTAATTTCCTCAGCACTTAAGTATGATCACTTCAGGTGAATGTACTGTACAGTAGTTAACTGTTTAGTCTATATTAGATGTTGCATAAGATGCCAACTGTGCCAAAGAGTACCAAGTTGTGCTGTCAAATGACTAAAAGGAGTATATTTATGCCCTCACCTTCTAGGCAGTTTCTTTTTGAAAGAGTAATTTGACACTAGAATACAAACATCTCAGCAAGTGGGCTATGACAATGTCCTGTATGTTTGTCCATTATTTGTGTGCAATTGAAAGAACAAAACTGTAATTTTTTTTAGATTTCATAATTTGATGCCTTTTGGCTTTGTCAGGTGCCTTTTTTTGGGGTTTGAGAATTTATTTATTCCAGTGTGCAATAACTATTATGTGGGTTATTTAATTTGAATGCAAATAAATGTTCAATATCTGTTCATATGCATAGGTTAACACATTAGAACCACTTGTTTTACAGTGGAAATCAGAACAGACAAACGAGCACTTCAGCACACTGAAAATGAGAACAGTGAGGCTTCATGTAACTAACACAGCCCTACAGTCAAGATCAAGGCATTCCCCCAGACATTGTCCCCTCAGCGGCCCTATGAACAGAGGATACAAAACGGCTGAAGAGTTTTAAAATGGTTAGTAAAAGGCCACAACAGGTCTAATTTGAGCTAAAAAGCATTTTTAGAGAAATTGCTGCCAATTTGTTGGTCAGACTAAAACAATGAAACCGAGCAATGCCACCAAACTGAACTAATAGCACAAGACACTGCCAGAGAAATGTATCGCTTTACCTTTGTTATTTTGTAATGCTCAGAGAAATGTTGATTAAATAATTTTCTGCTTATATTTTTAATTCTATGTTTATACTATAACTAAATTAGCTTTGAGTAGGGGGAAGGAAATGTGTCATTGTATAGTACTTTAATTTTTGAATTTACAGACTACATTTTATCATGATATAAATGTTTTAACAGCTGAACTCCATTTATATTCACTTAACCAGTTCAATTATACATGTCATAATGATTTCTATACATACATGTAATTTATCTATTTACCTTTTGTAACTGATTTTTTTAAAAATAAACTGAAATTCAGGTATACAAAAAACAAGCCACATTATTTATAAGCCAAATAACTGACAATTCAAACCTGTTCTTCAAACAGAAACTACGTAAATATGTCCAGGTAATTGATAACTAGACTATAGCAATTAAAGCCCCCCTTATATCCCTTTTAAATCATTTTTTCCCCTCATTTCCTACAATCTGGAGACACTGGTCTGAGAACTCCACAAACAGTGGCTCCTGCATGGCCATCTTCATGGCATCTGCTTTGCAGTCAGCACTGTCAATACTGCGTATCAACTGCCGGAGATGGGGGTTATAAAGGAGGTCTCTTAGTTCCTGTGATTCTTCTGTAAATGCAGAAAAGGCATATCATTTAGCCACCATCATCACAATCATTTCTGCAAAGTACAACACGTGTTCAGTTAAGCAGCTTTGTGCTACCGGGTTAGTTAAAGAACAAACATGTATAGTAATGGCAGAAGTATACCTAACTGCTGAAGCTGGTGTAATGACACTTTGTCTGTATGATCATCTTCATCCAAAATATCTTCTACATTCCATGGTTCTGTGAAGTGATGCAACAGCATGTGACCTACCAGTAATAATTTAAAACAAACAGTACTTTTTATTTTCCTTTGGGGTGTCATGAATTCGAGCCCCCATTTTAGTCTACCTGTAAGCATCCTTGGGCAAGCTGCCTACCTCTTCCTGGTACTGTAACTGTACTTTAAGTCACTTTGGTTAAATGCATCCACTAAATGACATAGTGATAATTAAAAACAGGTACTTCACTATTTTAGGTACTATCACTTCTATTATAGCTTCTCAATTAAGTCATACATCACCTTCTACAAAACAATATTTTTTGTTACATTTGTTGATTTATTAAAAACTGTAGTAGCCATTTGCTCTAATAAGTTGTACTTTAACATATGACATTACCTGAACTCTTGTTTAGAAATATTTTAAAATGCATGCAACTAGCTATTCATTTCAAGATTATTTTGCTCTTGGACCAACTGGGTTCATTTAATACACTCTGCTTGGTGTGCTTTCAGTCCACAAACAATTGCTATGTTTTTACAGTCTGCTTTGGCAGATCACATTATACAATGCAAAACCTCCCCATTTTAAACACATTTTCAAATAACATGAATTTCTCACTGAATGCATCCCCCACATGTAGCACTAGTTCTACAAGTATGTGACTGTTTTATGAAGTCTCTGGGCATAGGAGGAATTCACCTTCAACCTGAGAATATGCATAGGCAACGTAATTTCTCTGATATGTGTAGTTTACGATCTCATACCAGTGGAGGACGCTGCCTCATCCTCCAAATGAATTTGTGCCGGCTGCTCAACAGGTTGGCAAGCGTCTATACAAATAAATACATGTTAGGTGATGAGCTGATTATGACAATTAAGAGAATAGCCTATATATAATATACAAATGCTAAAACTCGTTGAATATATATATATATATATATATATATGTAATAATTGTTAATGTGATATATCTGCTTTAACTTGGCTGGTTTACCTTTATGTCTTCTGTAGCATCCTACTGAACAGCTGCAATGGGAAAGCAGAAATAAATGTATAAACAATAACTAGTAGATGCTAATATGCTAACTACGTAGCTAGCATAGCTAATAGTGAAATTACTGTACTTACTATCTTATTTTGCAGGCCGGACATCTGTACTTTGGTGTCTGTTCGCTGCAAACACTGCAGATCTGCATGTTGATAGCTTACCAATAAATATTTAATAACTTAACGCTACCACGTTTCTGTGTGTAGCCTATGTATGCATAATGGTGTAGCCTGTAGACAACAGGAACATGCTGTAAATTACAATTCCGGATGGGGAAATATTTCCTTCAGAATAAAAGCACACGCATGCAAGTTTTATTAGGTGACCTTGCTTCAACCTATGCCCGGTTATTACCGTAATTCAGTCGTATAATTTCTAACCATCTAAAGAAAAATGTCTGTAGAAAAAGGATCAGTAAACCAATGTTGTGGAAAGGCTAAATGGTACACACTGGGGAGAGGGAGAGAGAACGAGAGAGAGAGTAAAAACATCTCTGTCCAAGAGCTAAAAAAAAGTAGTTAAGCCCATGGCTACAATAGGCTATATAGGCTTACTCGATAAGGTAAAATAGGCTACTGTAAAGTGGTAACACACCCTAATACACAGTTCATATAGTTTTATTAATACAAGCAAGTGTGTTTAATATTGATTTTGTAACAGTAATTTAACATGGTGCTAAACAAAATGACATCCAGTTGTCAGGACACATCTGGTTAACAATGTTACCTTTATTACATCATTGACATTACTGACTAGCTTTACACACCACTGGCCTATATCACTTAACACACACTATGCTTGCACAGCTGTAACATGAGAACAGGAGTGGTTATTACAGGGGCAAAAGGTGGAACAGTGACTTGACTCGCTGCAATCAGCTGGGGTAGAAAAAGCTTAAAATGCTCTTGGCTATGGTCAACTTCAGAAATCCAAAATTGACCATGATCTGTATGGAAACACAAGTGATAGATGTTAGTGAAGAAGCCCATCTGTCCTAGATTATATATGTGCATGGCTTCACAAACGTAACTCTACAAGTCAGGATGTTATGTAGCAGTCAGGGGATTAAATTAATGACAATACAATTCCAGTTTAGGTGATTGACAGATTGATAGATTAAGAAATTATTATTTTTGGATCTCTTAGTAGTTGGTCATTGATAATGATAGTCTCATGATAACCATTGCAAATCCTCACTCAATAATATATATATAGGCCTAGGTTACACATTATCCTATGTAATACTTATAGGCTATATGATGTATTTGTTAAATTATTGAACATTGTCTAAAATGTTCACATTCAGCATTTACCCACACAATATATGGGTTCATAAACAGACAAAACATAGTCTAGATGTTGAATTTTCTGAACAACGCTGTCACATGCATGAAGAAAAATAACATTTGACAGATTTTTATCACTGCACTAGGTCACGTGATTAATGTGCAGTGTTGTCACCAAATGCAACATTAATAACATGATTAATAACACTATAGTAGGCTATGGCTACCTAATACATTTTTAACAGTGTAGTTAGAAGTTAATATGTATTCTACATAAACAGTTGTCAAATAATACAATAATAAAACAAGTTACCAAAATATAATCGGTATCAATACGGGTAAAAAATGTATGGGCCTACCTGGTAAGGGATCGTTCAAGACGACGAGCTCTTCGTTCTCCTGCGTTTAATTTCACTGTTATGTAATTTTTCTGCTATTTTCCTCTCGTGCCCTGAAGGGCAATGGCGATTTGTGTTCAATTCGATTTCTTTCTTTGTTCTTCCTTTTCCACAAGCGTGACATGGGTACTCTAGTAGATTATAATAATCATATTGATCGTAAAATGCCTCTTCAAAAGAGGCATGTCTTGCTATATCAGTTTCCATTAGGAGACGAATTCAGCAGCAGACCTATTCCAGATGAAATCTAATGAGCAAGTAAACAGATGATGTCATCCAGTGTTTATATATTTCTAGTCACATGACCTCAAGCGTGTATGAAAGGAGACGTACAATAACGTTACATGGATGTAGTAAATTTTAAAATAAATCAAATTTGTAAACTTTATCTCAATTATTTTTATTATGGCATTTACACGATATATTTACAATTCGCTCTGTTACGTAATTTAATTGTTCATGGTCTTATGGATCATTAAACGGAAGCATATCTTTTTACTTTCTTTCTATTACAAAATATAGGCTGATGTGATTTTTAACTGTATTCATTATCTGCAAAGACTATTACATGCACGTGTTATCATGTATCGGTTATAGTTTAGACCCGTAGACCGACTTATAGCTGAGCAAGACAATGAATCTGAAAAACCAAGAAATTTAAAAAAAATACATATTGGCCCCCAGAAAACCCGTCTAGGAGGACTACCTGTGTTTTCTAAGTTATATTTTCAATCATGTGGACTTATATGCCTAATAAATAGTTGTCTTCTTTACAACCACTGGACAGAATCGTGGCACGCCCATGACGCTCTGACGCTTTTCCACGTCGCAACTCTGTCCCAAATGCGAAAGAGCTGCGTGTTGCGTGTTGTTCCAGCTAGGCCAGATAATGATGGCGGCGCCCGTCCTCAGAGTGTCTACCCCTAGATGGGAAAGAATAGCCAGGCTTCTCGTTTGCGTATTGGGCATAGTTTTGTCTTTATATGCTTTTCACGTGGAGAGGGAAAAGACAAGAGATTCCAATTATCGGGCGATGTGCGATGTCAGTGATTTCATCAGCTGTTCAAAAGTCTTCAGCTCTAGGTAATTTGAATTCATAAAACAATGAGGCTGGCTGCTGTGTGGCATGTTGGGAAGGGCTGCGAGGGTTCATCTGTCAAGTGTTAGCTGGCTAACGTTAGTTACGAACCAAAAGTGCCACTGTGCAAGTGTAATTTTTTGACACTACTGTTGAACATCATCTTATCTGTGACTTTACCATGAGCCAGCCATTCATTATTTTCCAGAATCATTTCAAAATCCTATTAGCTTAATGTAGTTAGCATTGCTAGCCTCAAGTCAATACATCTGTTAACGTTAGTTATTATCTAGCTAGCATATCTTCACAAATCCAGCAGACTTGTTGTTTTTTGTTGCCAAGTTAATGTTATCCACCACGACATTTTTGTTAACTAATATTATCGGCAATATTGCTGTTAAATGTTTCAGGCCAAACGTTAACGTAGGGTTTATGCTAGTATTATTGGACGCTGCCAGGACAAAAGCAAGGTGTTTGGAAATCAGCCCCACGTTTGGATGTACTTGCATCACTTTGCTTTATCATGAATAACGTTATAAATTATTCCAATATCTCCAGTCATTATTCAAATGCTACCAGTTATTGTGTGGCAGTTCAGGCAAAGGGTCACTCCTACATTTCTTCTTCCTTCCTTCTTCCATATTTCAGGGGAACAGAATGTCATGTGATAACTCTTCACCAGACACAATTGTCTGTGCTTGTGAACCTAACCCATATGTAACAACCAGTCAGCTAAGAGCTGTGTCTGTTTTAAGTGTTTATTCCATACATTATACTGTAAAGTGCAATGATTCTAGGGCATGACATGTATCACCTATAGCATTTAAGTCTACATTTGTTTTTATCAAGCTAAATCTATATAGCTTTTACACATTGTTTTTTTTACACCAGTTGGCATTTCCAATACTCACTTTAAAATGGCTACATTATCTGTTTGTATATGCTTGTATGTCGAACTTATACTGTTTTTTTTCACCAAATATTCTCACAGTTGCAAAGTAAAACCTTTAAAACAAAAATGGATGTAATTCGGCTTGAAAATAGCTAACAAACTAACTGCATCTAAACTAATGGATAATTGCCACCACATGTTCTCACTGTTCATTCCCTATTTTGAAACCATGTTCTTGTTGTTAATGTTTGCAATTCTTTAGACATTGAATGCCAAGAGTAAACAATGTTATTACTGTAATTCTACTCAAAACAAAATGATGCATAAAAGTACAATACAATTTACAATATGCACAGGTACAGGCACATCCAATGAGAGACTCGGTTGTCAAAACAGCCTCTGAGACTTAATGGACGATCAGCATCAGCACAGTGTTGTCAGTCATATAACAGAACCTGAAACATATTTGAACCCAAATTGCATCTCAGGAGGAAAAATGCATAACCAACTACCATATGGCACCTGTTCTAATAATATAGATGACCTAGGTAGCAGGCTCACATTTGAATGTCTATATAATAGTAAAGAGTTACGGGCCATTTAGTCTTTGGCATCTATAGTGTTTGCAGTCATACAAGTTAACTACACTGTTTTATTAACTTTAGCCTGACAGTGGGTATATCTTTTAGTTTTTAGGGCTAGGCAAATGCCTGCAATGTTTTAAATAATTTGAGCTAAACATTTGTTAGACTACTAGACTGTACTTCCAATTACTTTTGCAATGGTTTGTCCTGTACTTTTTAAAATTTATTTTTGTTTTCTTTGTGGTTTAGATGGGGTCGAGGATTTGGACTCTTTGGCTCAATCTTTGGAAATGACAGTGCGCTTAACCAACCAAACAGCATCTACGGAATCTGCTTTTATGCCTTTCAGCTCTTACTAGGTATTTCTTTTCCCTTTTTATAATTCAACTGATGTGTATATCTTAGAATGTTTCAATGTACACCGACTCACCACTCTCACATACGTCTCATCTCTGTTTGGATGACGCACAGTTGTGTAGCGTGATGACACCGGGCCCTGGTGCAAGGTTCCCTTAAGGGCCATTCTCACGCCTCAAATCAGCATACTTAAACTTTAGACCGATACGCATTAATATTAGGGCTATGTTCTCTCTCATGCACGTTCACTTACCCTGGCTCCAGTCGAGTAATACTATTTTCTATATTAAATATGTCTCAGTACAAAATGAATAGGCTAACAATAATATGTATACACAAGATTAATTAATTTTAAGGGAAAGTCTGCAGTGATATTACTATGAAAATTTTCAGCACCATGAACAACACTTAAATGGCATGTTATAAATTATTTATAATCTCAAGGCATTTTTACACCTGGCTCGTATGCAGCAGTTGAATCAGAAAGTGGAGCGTGTTCCCCCACTAGATCGGTTTGTTTGGGCATGTGTGAACACGGCAATCAATATCAAGATAATGAAGGTGCTCTGACTTGGTCTGAGTTTTTACCCAATGCAGAATACATGGCATCAATGGAAGAATTAGGAAGGTCGATGTTGATGTAACCTACTGTAGCTACCTATACAGTAATCTACCCCCTTTTTTTATTGTAACTTTCCCTATGAGTATCCTGCAGTACCCGATGCATCTTCTGAATATAAATAGTTGGGTGTGTACAGTTGGCTATATGCATCAATCAGAGCTCGTCTTCTCCATAGGTGTCAGTAGCTAGATGTAGCTTGTCTCATCAGGTGTAATAAAACATAATTTTCCAGACATAGTCTTGAATATTTTGTCGGTAACACTGGTATACAACCCAAAGAAGTACTACAACAATGAGATGTTGACACAAGACATCTGTAGATAGTAGGCCAACTATTATATTACTGATTGATGATTACATCCAGAAAGTCGTTCATACAAAAGCTGTGACTGTCAAAAAACTCGCGGCGCTCGCGACAGTGTTACTATGGTGTTACAAGTTCTGTTCCGCTTTAAATGTTGCCGTGTGAACATGAAACGAACCAGAGACGTGCCCAACATTTGTATCGATTCAGACCCTGATATGGAACAACACAAACAAACTATAGGTGTGAAAGCACCCTAAAAGCAATAAATCGAACAATTATTAAAAGCACTCGGCTAATTTACGTTGGTTAGCAACTGCAGATTCTAAGGAGGATTCGCATGATCCTGGAAGATTTCCCTAAGCATTGTGACATCTTTGAAAAATATAATAGCTATTACTGCAAATATATTGAATGAAATGTAAACAATTTAATAAATCGAAAAAAGAAATGTAGCCTAATTTATATGATGCTATACTTGCTTAATGAACCACTGAGGTCAGGTCACCATAATAGGGAGAGAGGTATGTGTGTGTGTGTGTATATATATATATATATATATATATATATATATATATACAGTATCTCACAAAAGTGAGTACACCCCTCACAAATTTGCAAATATGTGAGCATATCTTTTCATGTGACAACAA
>JAODUH010093915.1:0-14127 GCA_027564835.1 Typhlichthys subterraneus | reverse complement strand
GGAGGCCTCGGGGAAGACCCAGGACCAGGTGGAGAGATTATATCTCCAAACTGGCCTGGGAACGTGTCGGGATCCCCAGTCAGAGCTTGATGATGTTGCTCGGGAAAGGGAAGTTTGGGGTCCCTTGCTGAAGCTGCTGCCCCCTCGACCCGACTCCGGATAAGCGGGAGAAGATGGATGGATGGATGGATGCTGTATAATCGAACATGAAACCTATTGTATGATTATGAAAGAGAGAGATTTACAAGGCAGCTGATGAGGTTTCCTTTGTAAATCGTTCTGATATCAGATTTGCATAAAACGTAGATGCCGCATTTATCCAGCATGCTTTCTACAATAACTATAGTCAAATGAGTACATTTTGTGTTATGATTGTGACGTTCTCAATGGGTGTAAGGTGTAAACTTCGTGGCAATAACAGCTGTGACTGACGAGCTAGCATGTTTTCTTTTCTCGACATGTCAATAAGTGCAGCATAGAGAGCATTACAAGATGTCTGGTGGTCAGACAGTGGGTTCTTTGACGTGAGCAGCTGCTTATTGTGGCTGGTGGGCAGGTCCTTGTAGGAACTTTCTTAAACACTCAAGCAAAAGGAAAACGCGAGCAAAAGATAGATGTAGCTGCCTGACGGTTGCGTAAATGGAGAGATGAAGGATTAAAGGGAGCCAGCCTGGTTAGATATATAGTACATATTGTGTTGTATTTATACCTACATTTTCACATAAATCCTGAATGCTTATATTGCCATAAAATAATATGTTATAACACACTGACTCAAGTTAGGGTTCTGCACTTTTTGGAAATACATTGACATATTATTGACATTTTTATCTATAGCTCTAGGTGACCAAAATTAAACCAAATCATGTAACCTTAATATTTTGAAAATGTATTTACAGAAAACATAATCTAATTTTACTTTTTTTATGTTCCTCCCAGAGTCTAACACAAACTCTTTATGGCAGCCTTATGGGACTTTAATGGGGCCCCTAATTTTGTCTTTGGTAGTGAATGCTAGCACACAATATTACTGTATATCCATTTACTGCTAAATCACATGCCATTGGGGAATAGTTTGATATGTACTAACATTTGTATCAGAGAAAGTGAATAGTGTAATTGTCTGTCTGTGCTTGAATAAATTGCCCTATTTGTGCGTCAATAGTTATATCCCGCAGGTTTTAGGGGTGATGCAGACACAATCAGCTCCTGTGTTAATATAACTGTACTGTATGAGTGATCATGTAAACTTCAGAGCAGACAGTCTACACAGATTAATAGCTTGTGTATATTTGAACCATATCAATTATTGCCCTGCTGCTATTAATTTGAACTGTTTTAGTCATATGAGCCTACAGTACCACGGTGTGTACAATGGTTATGACTTAGTTTGGAAGTGGTTCTTATGGACATCATCTGGTGAATGCACTTCTCTGCTACTGTAGGTGTGAGAGGTGTCCCACAGTAACTCCTCCCTGACCCCTGACCCCTGACCTGTCCGTCTCTCCGCCAGGTGAACCTGTGCTCTCCCAGCAGCAATGAAACATACCAGGAACGCCTGCTTCGCCTAGAGGGGGACAAGGAGTCTCTGGTGTTACAGGTCAGGAACACTGCTGTGTGTGTGTGTGTGTGTGTGTGCGCGTGTGTGTGCGTGTGTCAGTGTGTGTGTGTGACTTCTCTTTCTTCATCTAGTACTTAGTGTTCAAATAGAGGGAAAGTTATCCCATTTATCCCAGGGAAAGTTATCCCATTTCTTTGCACATTATTTTCCTGTTCAGTGCTAACAGTAAATACATTTAATATCATTATATCATGTAGTTAAACAGTCCTAATTGCTGCCAAACATCAGTAAAAGCTTTAGGAATTTGTTTTAGTGGATGAATTCATCACTCGAAGGGGAAAAAGGCTTACATTTCTTATTTTTCTACACTGCATAACCGGCCGTTCTTCCACAACAGACATGTTCAGACATGGCCATGTCTGAGCCATGTTTACAGCTAACTGTAGCGTTAATGTTAACATCAGCTCCTGCTCAGCAGAGCTGTAGGCACATGTCTCTGTACCCTATGTGGTCAGTAGACAGTGTTGTGTTTTCCCGCCACAGTAGATCATCTTAACTGTCACTGTACTCACAGGTCTGTGTGCGTCAATGCCTCTGTAACAGCGTAGCTGTCAGACGACACCCCAGGCCTTATGTGAATTTGTTTAACAAATGTTTTCCATGGTCGCTGTTATCCTCTTGCAGGACAGCGTGTTTTTTGCTATTGTTCTAATAACAGTGTTGCTTTATAAAGGGTTTCACAATTTGAGAGTGTGGCCGTCAAGCTATAGTCAGGTTCAGGAAAATACTACAAATGTAGTAATCATTTGCTCAACCACCCACTCTAGTGGACAGGGTTTAGAAAAGCACCCCCCCCACCTCCAATTCATAACAGTTGCACTTTGCCCGACATGCCGCCAATCTCTTGCCTCTTACACATACCCACAAGCTCCAAACTTGCATATTCCTTACTCCTGATTGTTACTGTGTGTGAGTGGTAGTGTGTTTACCCGAGGGAGGATTTAGTTGGCTGGCTATTGCTAGCTACCCCTATGAAGCTTTGCTTTGCTTGTTCACCTCTTTAAGGATGGCTTCCATGTCCGTGAGTTTGAGCGTGTGTGCGTGTGTGTGCGTGTGTGTGTGTGTGTGTGTGAATGTGTTCATTGGGCTGTGTGTGCTCAGTGACTGACTTCCCTGAAAACCCACCTCCCTTTTGTGTGAGTTTCTCAAGACAGGCATGGGAGAGGTACAGTATGGGACTTTGTAACATAGGCTCATATCTAGCCCTAGTTTCTGTTTCAAGACTTTACGATAATGCTCTGAATCCTTTTGACTGTGAGCATTGTGATTCATTGCAGTTACATTGAACATTCCGTCATGTGTTAGGTATATATAAGCGTGGCATACTTATAACATTTCACCTTCAGTCGACAATGGCATTGACCGGGCTGTTGACTGTTTGGCTAGGTGTTTCATTTAACGGCTGTAAATCTCATACAGCAGACTATCAATGCTAACTAAGCACCACACTGTACTTTGAAAGGTCATATTACACCTCTTTCATTTCATAACGTAATTATCTGTGCTAAATTATATGAATGTGATAACAGCATATGGGTTCTTGGAATGAATCTCAAGGCACTTTGCTTTATGATGACAGCTGAGGGTACTACTGGTGGTGTATGGCTGTCTCAGCTTTGAGCTACTATTGACAAATGTATTTATATTAAGTCGCTCCAGTAAAAAGCATCAGCTATGCAATTTGTTTTCAATGTAGATCTAGCTTCAGGAGTTGAATGGAGGAGCATATAGGAGAAGGG
Organism: Typhlichthys subterraneus; assembly: GCA_027564835.1. Classification (NCBI taxonomy): domain Eukaryota; kingdom Metazoa; phylum Chordata; class Actinopteri; order Percopsiformes; family Amblyopsidae; genus Typhlichthys; species Typhlichthys subterraneus. The sequence continues at coordinate 10,767 of JAODUH010093915.1, read as the reverse complement.
TTGTGCGTCTAGGAGTGTGTGTCTGTGTGTGATAATGTGTTTGAGTGCTTTGCATTCCAATGTAAAATAATGCTAACTTGTGCCGTGTTCTGTATTGAGGTATATAATAACTTTGTGTGTGTGTGCGTGTGTGTGTGTGTGTGTGTGTGTGTGTGCCTGTGTGCATGTGTGTTTATATCATCCTACTTTATACTGTAGGTGAGTGTTTTGACAGACCAGGTGGAAGCACAAGGTGAGAAGATCAGAGATCTAGAAAGTTCTCTAGAGGAACATCATCAGAAATTGGTCTCCACCGAAGAGATGTTACAGCAGGTACCCAGACCCAGACACAGACACATGTAAAATAATCCACGGCTATTGTACATTAGATTTGATTGAAAGAAACAGCATTGTGATGGGAGTTTGCTGTTACACACCTAGGGTAATTTATCCTCTCTAGTCCCCTACCAAGGTTCTGGTGTCATTTTATGTCCTGTGTTAAATGTACAGTAGGCCTGTGTGGTTTAAGAACTTGACTTTGGATTAAAGTGTGTTCACATAAAAGTAGAATGAAAGATGTTTATTCTGCCTTAGAATGCCAGAATTCTGGTCATAAGCACAAATATATGTTTTCTCAGTATCTGCAGTAGCGCTTAGGTCATTCATATCATAAGGCTTTGGATATTCTCTAAGTCATCTGCAGTGGTCCATGCATCAAAGGTTAAAATGTTCAGTGTTTTGACCTTTAACTTTCATAAGGATCCATCTAATAATAGTAATACTATCTATAATCAATAGGTCAATTTATAATTAGAAAACTGCAAGCCTAGCAAATTTAATTAAATATCATCCAACAATCATATTTGAGTATAATGACATTAGGAACCAGCCAGGGTGTGGGGTGTTGATCAAAAATGCTTTCGAATAGGTCCACACTGGGGAGATAACACTCATGAACTGGTTCTGTCTGGTTGTGGACACCCAGAACAGACTATCCTGCCCCCAATGTTTTATCCATTCACATTGAAGACATTACATAGGATAACATCACTATAGACTGTAGACTGAAGATGAATGGATGCATGATGGCATTAACTGCACATCTTCCAGTTGTTGTATTTGACGTCACTGTAGACAAAAGACGCCATTAATAAGCCGCAATGTATTGCCCCCAAACAACACAATCAGCCCTGTGTTTCAGCTCTTCAATAGAGCTTTTGAGATATGTGTTGTGTCACCAAGGCTTGAACAGACACCTGAAGCAATACAAATGGTGGATTTAGTTTGTTTTATACAGTCAAGGTACACATCTCCACATAGACTAGCTATCTTTTATTCTAGAGGAATTCATGTCCTGCAATTAAGTGTGAGCAACTAGTATATACAGCAAAACAGCTACAGTGTACATTACAATGATCCCATTTAGCAAATGCTTTTTATCCAAAGTGAATGGTTTACAGTCAGTACAAGTAGCAATTAGGGGTTTTTCATTCTGCTCATGGATGCTTATAGGTAGGCCAGCCTTGTTGGGAATCGAATCCACAACCATTCTGGTGTACCGATAATAAATAAATAAAATATATAACCGTATATGCCTTAAAGGGAAAGTGAGCTATTCCAATCTAAATGTAAGCTAATACACTTTGTCAAATTTAAATATCTCAATATTCAAAAACAAATATCTCTTCGCATTTCGCTAGCTTGCCGTTCTCTGTGAGTGTTGAAAAAATAATCAGTTACTTCTACACAGTCCTGGCTCTGTAAAAAGCAACATAAACAAAGTGGTGAACACCGCTCATATCAACAAAGCCATAGCACTATGCTTTGCGTCACAATGCATTTCTAGGTGTGAGGCTGTGCCACGGAAGACAGTGGAGCGATACTGTTTTGATTTGAGCAGGAAGTTAGCAAGAATGACTAACCCTGCCGTTAAGTGTGTTAAATAATACAATTAAATAACTATTATAACAAAAGTTCCATGTGACATGACTGTGTGAATGTCTTGAGAGGTCAGTTAGAATGTTGCATTGTATTGCTGCTGTAGGCTGCATCTGGTGTCTCTGTGTGTGCGTGTGTGTGTGTGTGTGTGCATGTGCGCGCACGTGTGTGTGTGTGTGTGTTGTACCGTAGTGTCTATCCACGTTAATAGGTGCTGGTCAAACACCTGGTGATAGTGGAACAGTGAATGTGTCAGTGCTGAATGTGTCAGTGCTGGACATCTCCTTATCTCCTTTGAGCTTTGTGTGTGTGTGCATGTGTGCGTGTGCGTGTGTGTGTGTGTGTGATGATGTCTGCTGGTCTGGTTAGAGCCTGTTAGGTGATGACATAGCAAGATGTCACACATGACTACATGTCTGTCTGTCTGCCATGCTGTCTCTCTTTCTCCTAGAACTCCAAGAATGCTAGGTATGTACGTGCGTTCTTTAGAGGTGCGTTCTTGCCAAGTGTCCTTGTGAGAACGGCTCAGGGATGACAACACTGGTACCAGTATTATCAGCGCAAAATTGTATACGCCTTTGAACGCTTGATAGGCGGGGTATCATGGCTGTCCTGGTCTATTAGAGGGACCTCACATCTACGAATCGTTGTAGGAAATTTTAAACTATCCATCTTGAAAAATCGACCACAGATTTGAAGTTAAAACACGTATATTCTCGCTTCAAAAACTCTTAAAACAGCATTCTGTGACACAATAACAGTAGTATTTCGAAAAGTATAGCTAGTATTGGTATTGCATTCTGGAATATTCTGCTGACAAGTTTACACACAAGTCAACAGTGGATGCATCCTTGGTAAAAACCGTTAATCGTGAACACTTCCGAGTATTTTATCCGTTCTTGGCTAAATGCGAACTTGTGAGTTGGAAGAGTACTTGGCTGAAGTCAACAAGAATGCAAGAACAGAAAAGAACGCATATTGAGAAACAGCCAGTGTATATACATCCAGCCAATGCTGTGTGTCAGCTTCTGGTGTAGGTCGTGGGAAAGGCAACCTGAGTCAGCACGCACACGCACACGCACACACACGCACGCACGCACGCAAACACACACACGCACCCCCGGGCGGCACAGCGGTTACATCGGGGCGGCTACATCGGGGCGACAGGTGATTCAGAGGTCGCTGGTACGAACCCCGCTATCTCCTCACCAAGCGTCAAGGTGTGCAAGCTGAGCAAATGGTCAGGTGGCGCCTTGCATTACAGTCATCACCATCAGTGTGTGAATGTGAGCCAATACTGTTTACAGCACTTTGAGTGGCCCAAAGGTTAGAAAAGCGCTATATAAATGCAATTCATTTACACACACACACACACGCACACACACACACCACACACACACACAGTTCTAATTATTGTATTACAGCAATGTTTTTACAAGTTTAAAATTTGGTGCTTGGTTTGAACTACAAAATCTATTACTGTTAACAAATAACCAGCTCTATATTTTATGTAGACTTAATTTATGTGCCCTTATTTTGAAAAGAAGGGATCCCAGCGTAATGAACGTACAACCAGGGCACTGTTAGTCCACCTAGCAGTGGTAGTGAGGGTCTTGATACCAGAGTGGCCCCCATATGGTCATAGATGAGAACACAGAGGAGCTGATACTGTATCACGTGTCATGCTTGTAATAATTAATGCACAGTCAGTGTTTGCAGCTGTGTTATTCATCACGGAACGATGAATTACCTCTAAACGCCAATGCTCATCATGCTACAAGTGAGACTCTGAAAACTGATACTGGGCCACCCTAATTAAAAAGATTTGTCGGTGTGTGCGTGTGTGTGCGTGTGCGTGTGTGTGACTGCTGAGCAGAAGTGATTATAGGGTCTTAGCTGTCTGGTCTGGGTGTTGACAACTTACCATGTGATCTAATGTTTCCATGTATGAATACTTTTTTTTCACGCCCCGAAAGAAAAGGTTCTTTAATAGCATTAAACACAAGTTAAAACAATCATAACCACTGTGACTTTCTGGCAGCAGCGTCGGCAGAAAATTATCGTAAAAAAAAACTGGAAAATACTTTCATATTAAAAATATATAAAACTGTAAAAAAAAAATAATAATTCCTTGTAAGAATAAAGTCATAACCCTTCAAAAAACATAACAGGACCCCAGAAGAAAAATAATAATGTAAAATGTTGTGGTGGGGAGTCTTACTGGCATGCACCTGTAAGGCTGCAGTAAAAAAATTGGATGTGTAACTTGTGAATCCCTACTACTCTTGAGCTGGTTTTCCCTCATTGGAAATCGCTCAGTCAATGTTAAAAGGGACATATATCTTTGTTTTTACAAATGTATTCAATTAATACAGAATTATTTTGTTAAAATCACATGGCACATTAAAATACACAGTATATTCTTGTAAATTGAATATGATTTCCTATCATGTTGACATACAGAAAAAGAATAGAATATAATTTATTGGTTCAGTGTACTAGTGTATTTTATTAAAGACACTCAAATGTAGTTTACCTCATCAGTATTGAAATAATGTTGTGTATCAAATAATAATTTCCTCTTGAATGCATAACATACTGTGGCATATGTATACAGTACTATATTTAGTACTGTATTTAGTATTGCTAGTACATGCATATTGACATCTTATATCACGGTGACAGCACATGTGATCATGGAAAACAGCATGTCTGCAAAAAAGTTACCCTTAGTGAACAACAGAACCTTACTTTGCACTTAGCAGGAACAACTTTTGCAGGATTTGTGTGTGCGTGTGCGTGTGTGTGGGTGTGTGTGTACGTGTGTGTGTGTGTGCGTGTGTGTGAGTAAAGGGGAGAGGGGGAGAGAGAGAGAGAGAGAGAGAGAGAGTGCACTGACAGCATTGTGCTGAAGCACTAGAAAGAGGAAGTAGGATTAGCAGTTTGAATGAGGAATTGAGAGCCAAGCGATGGCCAGCCACACATACAGAGTGTTGTGAAAGGCAATGTGAGTCACATGTGTGCGTGTGTGTTCTGTGGTAATCCTTTCTCTCTGTTTCTCATGCTTTCTTGATTTCTTCCAAGCCAGAAAGAGACATGTATTAATAGTCCTGCTGCGCTCTAAATGTATGTGTATGTGTGTGTGTGTGTGTTCCAGTGTGTGTATATTTAGCATTGTGGGGTCTGGGCCCCACCAGCTCAACCCAGTCTGTTAGTGGGAAGAAAATTCTGCCCAACAGAGCAACATGCCGACTTGTAATCGCGCTGCTCGCCGCTGTTAGCTTTGTGCGTATATTATCATTGTTTGTATGTTGACCATGTTAGCCTCACCGATATGTGGAAATGTACCGTATACAGTGATTATGTGTGCATGTCTGTAATATGGTGTGTGTGTGTGTGTGTGTGTGTGTGTGTGTTTCCTCCAGGAACTGCTGAGCAGGACATCTCTGGAGAGCCAGAAGCTGGATCTGATGGATGAGGTTTCCTGCCTGAAGCTGAAGCTGGTCAGCGTGGAGGAAGCACAACTTAACACACACCCTCAGGAACACAGAGACACCAAGCAGAACAAGGCAGAGGTAATGTCACGTGTGTTTGTGTTTTCATGTTTTACTTACAAATATGTGTTTCTTTACTGTAGTTCATAAGACAAATATTGCATATCTGATATTATTATCCATATTTATCTTCTCTATTTTATCAGTGATGTATAGTCGTGTTCTCTAGCTGCTAGCTGGGATATTGCCGGACACAGTGTTTGGGTCCGTGACATGCTATGTAAGGACATGTGCCCCCCCCAGGCACAGGGGAGGGGTGGGGGGGTGGGGGGGGGTGGGGGGGTTGTTCAGGGGCTCTCATGGTCAGGGACACAGGCCAGGGGCTCTCGTGGTCATCTCAACCCTCCCTCAAAATAACTCATGATAGTGTTTTCATAGGAGTGTCTTCCATGGTTCTTTGTCTGTTGAGTAGGATTCATGTGTAGGTTCACTAAGGGTGGAATGTGAGTATGACGTTTGCCAGAGCCGTTCTCAAATCTGTTGTCGCCAAGCCGGTGTGCAAGTGACAGGAGACTAATGCAGTGTTGTCAGAGGACACTAACAATATTTTAATTATATTTAACTATCATACTGGAATATTATTGCATTGTCATTTAGGGCAACTGTGTCTGTATAAATATATATAATTCACTTTAAATTGTATAAAACTATTTCAAGGGTTTTTGGGGGACAACAGCTTCAGTAATGAGCCTTTTGTTTCCCATAAAAAGTGTACTTCGACATGAAAATGTCAGTGTCCCAACTGTTTAGTTACTAAGTGTAGGGCCGGAGGTATTATTAACAGAATGCTTAACCAGTGTTCAAGTGGAGGACCCATGGCCTCCTTTTTTAAAATTTTTTAAATATTTTTAAATGCCACACAATAACAACGTGTCTCTCTTGCTCTCACACACACACACACACACACACACACACACACACACACACACACAGAATGCTCACACAACGGCCATCTAGTGAAGCAGTGTTTTCCTGCTGTCAGTGGTCTCTTTGTGTAGTCTGTGTTCATCGTAGCATCCAGCTGCTCTCTAGTGACACTGTGTGGTGCAGGAGCAGGCCTCGTGCCAGGGTCAGCACCCTGGACTGAGCTTTAGCTCCACAATGCTTTACAATACACGCACGCACACACACATGTACGTACACGCACGCACACGCACGCACACGCACGCACACACGCACACAGAAAAGAGACTGAGGTGTCACTGCAGGAGAACTGTGGTCCTTCTCTAGACCAAGTCTTTCCAAAAAACTGTCAAAATGATTCTGGCCAAGAAAGTAATTAGTTATTAGTTATTATTTATAAAAACTACTCAAATATGTTAATAAAGACAATATATCTTAGATTAAGCTGAGATAAGAATACTGCAATACAATATTATAACCTAGGGTTAGGGTTAGCAATCCCCAGACACACACTTTACCTAAGTGTTAGTAAGTGTCATTGCATTTCCTTAGTTACAAGCATAACACTATGTGGCAATCATAGTGTGTGCACGTGCGCGTGCATGTGTGCGTGTGTGTGCGTGTGTGCGTGTGTGTGAGTGTGTGTGCGTGCGTGCGCACTCGTGGTTAGTAACAGCTGCTATATGCTCCGTTTGGCTGCCAGAAGGAATGGCAGGCATTCCAAATGGCCAAACACTTTCACCTCCGGAAACCACACCAGCATTGCAAACACACACATGCACACGCACACATGCACGCACACACACACATACACAAACGCACACGCACTCACACACACACGCGCACACACACAAATTAATTTGTGTCTTATCAACAGTTGATACTCACAAATGAAATCTGCGGCCTGTATTTTTTTTTCCTCTCTCTCTCTCTCTCTCTCTCTCTCTCTCTCTCTCTCTGTGTGTCTGTCTTAATTAGCTGTCCTGTTAACTGGCTGTCATAAATTAGAGTGCTACGATAGCGTGTAGTAATGAATGTGGAGGCCAATATTGCTGCACTAAACTTGGGTCTATAGTACACAATAGGTCTACACACAGTAGAAATCATGTTCACACACCCAGCATACAGTAAGAACGTCTGGACGTTTTGCTTTATGCCGTGCCGGACCACACTGCTGCACTTACTTGACCCACCCTTAAATGAGCAAGGAACACCTAATAACCTTTTACTTCTTTTTTTTTTACATTATATGTTCCGCAATCATTTTTTTTCATCAACTTCTGTTGTGCTGCCTTTACTCTGACCGGCAGATCCTGTAACCTCATGACAATCTGATATCTGTCACCTTAGTGAGGGCAGCAGTTACACCAAGACAGCTAGAGCAGAGCAGGAGATATTCCAGTGTGTGTGTGTATTTGTGTGTGTTTACAGCTGCATTCTTGAGCATGTTTCCCACACTATTCCTGCAACGTGAGAGAGTGTGGTATGATGCTTTGTGTGTGTGTGTGTGTGTGTGTGCATGTGTGTGTCGTAGAAGTATATGGTGTGTGTGTGCGTGTGTGTTTGTGTGTGTGCCTGCTGTCAGGCTGCTTGCAGTAACTTTACAAACGATGACTCTTTAACAGGGTAATAACTTCCAGGAGAAGGAGGATGTTGTTTTAACACTTGCTTGTTATATTTGACTTTCCACTGTAAATAGTTTGATGCAATGAATCCATAGTTTCTATTCTTAGTTATTCAGTTGTTTTGTTTTGTTTCCTCAGCTGATGAATCATAATTCACATAATTATCTGCCCAAATAATGAAATCAATGAAATTAACAAACTCCTACTCTCCTTTCCTCTGCTCTACTCTTCTTCTGTTCTCCTTTCCTCTCCTCCTTTCCTCTCCTCTTTTCTCCTTTCCTTTCTTTTCCTCTCCTCTCCTCTCCTCTCCTCCCTCGCTCCACTCTGCTGTGCATCTCTCCTGGCCCACACCTCCTCCAGTGTGTGGTAAACCTAATCAGTGATCTCCAGGAGGAGATGTGCAGGTTTCAGGAGGAGATCACAACTCGCATCCGGGCGAGGCGGGCCCTGGAGGAGAAGGAGGGCCAGGAGGGGGACCCCGCGGCCGGTGAGGCCGCCGGCTGGAGCACCGAATTGGGCCTGGGTGGCTCTGAGCCGGCCGGTGGCCATATGCACCCTGGAGGACAGAATGTACATGTAGGGAGACTTGATGGATGACCTCCTGTACCCCACAACCTCCCCTCTCCTCCCCTAACCATGTATCTGGACATTGCCACAGATTCACACTAACAATGTCTCTCCTTGTGTGCCAGTGCGTGTGTGTAGAGGCTGACTGTATCCTATAGTCTATCATGTATCTACTTTTCCTAATGCCTACAAACACCATACAACACAATGACCTATGACCTATGACTTGTGAGCAAATGGCAAAGTAACGATTAGTCATTTGTAGGCTACAGTACTCCGTGAAATTAAAGTAAAGTCAGCTATTGCAATGTAATTTTAAGATAATACATATTTGATAAAATTCAGCAAATATCTCCTCGCATTTCACTATCTTACCGTTCTCTGTTCGTGTTGAAAAAATAATACAATACTTCTACACAGCCCTGGCTCCGTATAGGAACATAAACAAAGTGGCGAACACCATTCAAATCAACACTGCTTCACAGTGCGTTTTGATGTGTGGGGTGGCGCGGGGGTATATTGTTTTGATTTTTGAATTTAGCAAGCATTCTCGAAATTGACTGACCCTGCCTTTAAATGTGGTAATTTAGTCAATTTCTCTTTTTATCAGGGCTTCATTTCCTGTATTTCTATATTTTCATCTCACGTCCACACTGGAAAATAATAGACTAAATGTGTTTATGGCCATATATGGCTATCCTATAGCTACTGTAGCATAAGAACGGCAGTGAAGAGTTGGTGTCCTCTTATCTTATACTGGAGATTGAGTGTAGCATGGGGGGTTCTGTTATCTTAATATATCAACCCCCTATAAGGAGACATATGGTGTTGACAGAGCCACCCAAAGCCATTACAATCACTTACTGACTTACTGAAGAATTGTAAGCATTAGGAAAAAAAAAAAAACGTCCAGGTCTGGATTTGTTTTTAAGGGCTTCTGTAAATATGTATTTTTTTATTGTTTGCATGACTAACAATGGTTTTACGTTGGCCTGTCTCTCTTCCTAAACACGGATGAAGTGAAGGGGCTCTTGAATGCAAATGGATTCTTTAAGATGCAATGATCATTCTTGGGATGCCTTTTGTGACTCTTAAATTTAACTTAAAGGTATACAATTGACACCTATGAGCATAAAGGGTGAAACATGAAACAATGCTCAAAACACAATTACCTCCACAAACCAATTAAGTAAAATTTAGACCTGATATGCAAAATGTACTTAATATACCATTAAGTAAACAAAAACACAATTTGCAAATAAGCACATGAATAGATGCTGTCGGTTGCTGAGGGAGATGCTGGTCATATATGGATGATTTACAGAAAAGGTTCTACTGTAACACATTTTCAAATATAACTTGGCTTGCTTTGTTGGTTTGGGGTTCCAAGTTTCAGGCTATTTTTGTGGATAACTGCACACTGTGGGGTTTGTTTCAGGAGAATAACAGCTGCACTGAATCAACTGTATCTATAAACTGTATTAACTATTGAATGCCTTCCCCTACACTGGCTGTGGGTCTGTATATGAATGTCTCCCCCTTCTTCTATCGGCATGTATACCACTGTTCAGTAACTGCAGGTTCAGAAAGGTTTTCGGAATCATTCAACTGCATGGATGTTTGGGGTCTTGGTCTGCATTTGGTCTGCATTTTAATAGCACGTTTCTATGTGAATTAACAGATGTTGTGTTGTGGTTCTCCTTTGTCTCCAGGACTTGATGCAGGAAGTGAGGCATCTTAAAGGCAAAGTGGAGGTGCTGGAAGGAGAGAGGACCCAATATGAAAGACGACTTCGAGCTACTAAGGTACTGTAAACATGCCGTCCGAGCTGGTGATGTCTAGTGCCATTACGGAGATGGCTATGGTCTGTTTGAATTGATACAACATCAGGGTACGAGTAGGATTGTATAGGCACACGAAAGCAGACACCCTAGATTGCACACCAGTGATTTTCTCAATTTGTGATGTGTTGCATAAGATTAACCTTTAACTTTAACCTTTGAAACCTTAAAGTGTTATAAAATTATGTAGAATATTACACTGTATGTTCACTAACTCAATATAAGTTAATTGAATAATTACTTCATTTTAAGATGCATAAAGTAAATACTCGTACAGCTTCTTAGTTGAGGTATCTTATTAAGTCACTCTCCAATCGATTTCATTTGTGCAATATATATATAATATAATATATATATATA
>JAODUH010093914.1:0-14127 GCA_027564835.1 Typhlichthys subterraneus | reverse complement strand
TAAAATAGACAGCTCATACTATAAAAACATAAAATGCAATTAACAAACAGAGCCCAAATAAAACAGTAAGTAAAACAATAAAAACAAACAATGCAATCACAAATGTCAAGGTCTGTTGTGAAAGGCCAATGAGAATAAGTGGGTTTTTAGAAGAGATTTAAAAACAAACAGAGAATGGGCCTGTCTAATTGGCAGAGGTAAGACATTCCACAATTTTGGATTTTGGCCGGATCCCCATCGCTGGTGCTATTTAATTTGTTAGGGGGGGGGTGCTAGTTGGAGGATATGGGTAGTTGGTTGGTTGGTTATTTTTGGTTAGGTGTTTGGTGGGTTTTGTTGGTCGGCATGGTTTGTTGGTCGGCCTGTTATCTGGTTAATCGGTCGGCTGACGCTTGGGTTGGTTGGCCACTTGGTCGGTTTTCTGGTTCCGACAGCTGCCGCTGGGATAGGTTGGTGGATGGTTGGTTGTTTCGTTTTGCAGCTGGATTGAGTTTCCCAGTGGTACATATTGGTTAGTTGGTTGGTTGGTTGGTTGGGTTTGGCACCTGGGTTGTGCATTTTGGTTGCACTTCCTGGTGGTGTGTTTTGGTTTGGTGGTTGATTTGGTTGGGTCTGTCCAGGTGGAAGTCCTGGTGGATGGGTTTGGTTGGTTGGCCCTGGTTTTGTGTTAACCCTGACACAGGTAGTTGGGGTGGAATGTGTTGTCCTCTGCTTTGACATTGGAGTTTTAAGGCATTTGTCCCTGCCCAGTTCCTCTCCCCTTCTACTTAAAGTGTTCCTTATTATACATGGCTGCTGCAGAAGGGGTGGTGTTCTGGCTGGAAAGGGCTAGAGTATGGTTTTATTTTGTTTGTGTTGTGTGCCTGGTTTTTGTTGAACCACCATGTTGACAACCACTGGTGTGTTTTTAGGTTACAAGGTATAACCTTGTTTTTAAGGGGGGAGGTGTGACTGCCCTGCCTTGTTTCAGTAGGTCTCTGGTTCTGATTGGCTGGGTAGGCCCTAATTAGGCTGATTAAGGGCACCTGGGCATGCCAATTATATAGGTGTGTTCCAGCACAATGTCAGTGTGACCCTCCTGGCACCACACATGTTGTTCTTGGTTTCTTAGCGTGTTTGGTTAGCTTCTTTGTTTAGTTAGCATGCGACACACACCACATATATTCAGTACTTACACCTACAGACATTCACACCTCATTCTACGTTATTCCGTTTGTTAGTTAAGGGTTTGGTTTGTTTGGTTTATGGCCCATGAGCCAGGTCGTAACATAAAAGTAGAACACCACTGGCCTGAAACCACAACACACATCACATGTTTACAGAAGTGACATTATTATTATTATGAGTGTTTCAGGAGTATTCTCCCCCAGAATAAATATTTGATAAAACCTTAGTAGGCCTAAACATCTTGCTTAGCAGATAGCTTTACCTAATTACTTGCATTACATTACCACCACTGACCACTGACCCGCAGTAGCACAATTATTGTCACCTCTGCTGGGCAGCACGGTGGCCCAGTGGATAGCACTGTGGCCTCAACTCAAGAATGTCCCGGCCTTTCTGTGCGCAGTTTGCATCTTCTCTGCGTGGGTTTCCTCTGGGTGCTCCGGTTTGCCCAACATCCAAAAACAACCCAGTCCAGTTGCGTTAGCAAACATCACACCCGCACACAAACTGTTCTGAAAATTACTTCCCTTTTGCTTGCTTGGCAGCTCAATTTTGTACGCTTTTACCTGCCTCTCCTTGAAATCAGCCACAAGAGTGATATACTTGGACGACGATGTCATTTTGCAAGGTAAATACATCAGTAACATGGGAGGCGATTAGGTAATTTAGCACATGCTTAAAAGACACAAAGACAGTCTCACTTGTGTTGGATGTGCCAGGGGACATCAAGGGGAATCTGTTCGATATCAATTTGAAGCCGGGCCATGCTGCCGCTTTTGCTACAGACTGTGACTTGCCCGCAACACACACGAGATGGTGCGCAGCCTTGGGATGGAGGTAGGCGTTTGAGTTGTTCCAGTACAGGTCAGGTTACAGTACGGGTTGTTAAGAGTACAGGTGGCTTCATTTCTTTGATTTTTAACCATTAGAGGGCAGCCTCTGTTTAGGAAAAGACAAAAGTGTCCTAGCACAGAGAAGCTTCAGCTTTCAACAACCCTACACAGACACGCAACAGAAATGTCAATTAAATTACTGAATAAATCAGTGAGAAATGCTTTACTTCCTAGTCACTGAGGGAAGGTACTACATGGATGATATTAAATGTGTGCGGACCAATATTAATGTGGTCTTCTCCAGACAACCTACATGGGTTTCCTGGACTAAATGAATCAAGAGGTGAGAGATCTGGGAATTAACCCAAGGGACTGCTCATTCAACCCTGGTGTTTTTGTGGCTGACATCAGAGAGTGGAAGAAACAGCAGATCACCAAGCAGCTGGAGAAATGGATGGCGGAGAACTTCAGGCAAGTGTAGGAACATGAGAATGCCGCCACCCCCCCCATAGTAACAATCATGCATATTACACTTTGACTCATTTGCTCCCTGTGTTCCAGGCTGGAGTCCATACACAAGATACTCAGAGAGCCTCCTTAAGGAGGCCCAGCTGCTGCACTGGAACAGACACTTTAAACCGTGGAACTATCCAGGTGTCCACTAGGACCTGTGGGAGAAGTGGTTTGTTCCCGACCCCAGTGGAAGGTTCTCCTTGGTACGGCCCAAGAATAACCGCTAACAGAAATTGGAAACCAATCTAAATGACGTACACTGTCTGTTCATTTACTGACTGAACACCTTTATTAACATGATGTTGGCTTTTGTATGAGGCTCACTGTGTTATGCTTCTTGTTTGTGTGGAGTTTAGGTTGGATTCTCCTATTAAAACATGGTCATGTGTAGTCAGTTACTGTGATAAAGTGATGCAAATAAACTTGACCGTGATCCTCCAATCACTGACCTGGCACATCTAGACAATTTTTCCATAACTAAAAAGCTCACTCGACACACTAGTTTCCTTTCCGAAAACATTTAATGGTTTTCGTGACAGGAAGTCAGTCCATAACCGCTCAGTTAAATATTAACAAATTACAGTCATGTGGAATGTAAAACAAACAAGATAGAGACATAGAAACACCCCCCACCGTTTAATCCCACAGCCTGCAGAGTCCCGTACTGACGGTCGAGTCTGAACTCTGTTCCCGATTCAGCCCAGTAGCCATCTTGCACCTCCTCACAGCTCCCCATGTTCTATGGTAACCTGAAGATGAGAAGAGATACATTTTATTTTCTGTGTAATTAATTAAGCCTTTGAGAGAAGATTCCTATATTACAATAACTACCCATTCATATTATTCAGCTTTATCATTTCACCCAAGCAAAATTTATATAGCACTTAAAGTCACATTACAATCTCTGCTGCACAGCCGTAATATTCCTCCCACCAGGCAAGAAAAACATCCTTAAAAACTACACGGTACACTGAAAATATTAGTTATGAGCGTGTTATGCTTAAAAGAAGCACATTTGGCTGCCAGTACAGTAATTGAAATTCACTTAATATGTCTTAATTTACAAAAATGCGCACTTGTAAATCACTAGATTAGCCATTTATATAAAATAAACTATAGATTTATAAAAATAAAAAAAAACCAACACAAGATCATGTCGAGTTGTATACTATATATTATACTATATAGTTTGTGCAGTGTAAATAAGACTTTTGGGAAGGCACCACAGAGGGAAGGACCCAACAGTTCCAAGGACAATAGGATGCAACAGGTTCTATTCTTTCAATGTGGTCACTAAACTCACCTTTTCTATCATCTCTTCTTTCTCCTCATCTTCTACCTCATCATCATCATCCTCCTCCTCCTTCTCTTCCTCCTTCTCTTCCTCCTCAGTCTGCTCTTCCTCCTCAGTCTGCTCTTCCTCAACCTGGGGGCGGGGGGGGGGGGGTGGGTGGAAGAGGAGATATATGCTTTAATAAAGAATATCTTCCATATTTTAATCTGCATTCATAACATCCCTTTAAATGTTGTGACCAACCTTCTCTTCCAGGTCCACGTTCATGCTAAGGCGGAGCATGCGCTCTATCCGGTCACCGTAAACCTTGGTGTCGGCCAGCTGGAAGCCCGAGCGCAGCGTCGCCGTGTCAAACAGCACAACCGCGAGGTCGGCGGCGGTCTGGTCGTCCACGTCGCTCTGCCAGCGAGGGGGGGAAACAATGTTAACCTCCCTCAGTTAACCTCCCTCGCTCAGTGAACAAAGGGAAACAAAAAAAAAAACACAGCGGCTGTGAGACGGCACTCACGTCAACTCTCTTCAGCATTTCCTTGATGAGAGGGTGCTTCGGGTTGATCTCCAACGTCTTTTTCTGACTTGCGTAGTAGCTACAAGGAAAAGGACAGAAGCAAATGTGAGCATTGGGCAGAATGTTACATTTTCATAGCATTTACCTTTATTAGCCTACATTACATGGTGTGCAATCGGCACATGCCAGTTTAACTCCTACTACAGGACATGTAGGTCCATATAAACATTGTGTGACCTACAAAGTGTGTACCAGACCTATGGGACACTGAACCATTATCTTACCAGGCCCTGTGAAATGGAATTGAGAGAGATGAATGCACACAGGCAGGCTTACTTTGTGGACATCTCTTTCCCTGTCTGGTAGGCCTGGGCCTTCATGATCCGCTCCATGTTTCCCGACCAGCCGTGCTGGCTGGCCACCAGGGCGCAGGGAGACTTGGTCAGGCGCTGGGAGAGCACTGCCTTTTCGATCTGGAGAGCAACGCAACACACAGTTCACAGAGGGACTTCTCAGGAAGCACAGAAACTGCATGTGCTACTAACTTGTGGGTGGCAGCATAGAGATAAGGGACCCCTGATTGAGTTATGAGTTTCCTTCTAACTGCTTATTTATTATTAAAATCATGCGATCCTCCAATTGTTTTCATTAGCAAATAGAAAGTACATAAGTTGCGGGCCACAATGTTTGGTATTCACTGCCATGGCCGCAACCCTGTAACATTGAGGGAGAGACCACACTCACCTTGTCTTTAAGAGCCTTGTCCTTCATCCAGGTGGTCAAGGGCTCAAACTCCTTCTCCAGGGCCTCCCTCTTCTCCTTGGCCTTGTCGCTCTCGTCGAACTTCACCCCCTCCTTGGCCACGTTCTGGAAGCGCTTGCCGTCGAACTCGGGCAGGGCCTGGACGCAATACTCGTCCACTGGCTCCGTCAGGTAGATCACCTCGTAGCCCTTCTTCAGCAGCCTCTCCACGAACGGAGACGACTCGGCCTGAGACCAGACGGGACAGGGCATTAGATAGAAACAGTAGCCTTAGTTTTAACCCTGTATACGATCAACTGTTAAGAAACAACACTATACCTACTGAATACTCAGGACAACTGATGGCCTTACGAAACATCCAGTCATTTTATAACTGAACGAGTTACAGTACAATTCTTGCGTGTCACACATTAGCCAAGTGCTTCAGATAAGCCAGATGCCAGACAGTCAATGACAGACTCAAGCCCATCTACCTCCTTCCTGCTGGAGCCAGCCATGAAGTAGATCTTGTCCTGCTTCTCCTTCATGCGCGCCACGTACTGCTCCAGGCTGGAGAGGCCCGCGTCGCTGTTGGACGTCTGGAAGCGCAGGAGTTTGGCCAGGCGGGTCCGGTTGGAGTGGTCCTCGATCACGCCCAGCTTGACGTTGGTGCCGAACTCCTTCCAGAACTTGTCGTTGTACTGCTCCTCCGCGATCTTCTTGATCATGTCCAGGGTTTTGCGAACCAGCTTCTTGCGAATGACCTGCGAGACAGGAGGGTAGGACTCTGAGTGAGGTGGGTACTGGAAGGGCGCCCCCTGCAGCTGATTGGGATTTAGCATCTTGCACAAATGAATCAGTGAGTTGTATTAGAATATACAGGAAAGGAAAATTCACTTTAAGTAGCTTGTGTTGCTGCAGAGTTTCTCTTGACACGTTCAGAGGAAGATCATCGGAATCGACCTGAGAGAAATTAACACAAGATGGACTCAAAACACGTTACGCGGCACAGGCTGTTACCATGTCAATATTTGAGAAGGATCTTATATTACGGGTATATCATTTTACAACACATTTTACTCACCACCCCCTTGACGAAGTTTAAGTACTTGGGCATCATATCATGGAAGTCATCGGTGATGAACACCCTCCGGACAAAAAGCTAAACAAAAAAAAGGGGAATTCTAATATAAATCTAATAGAATATAGATCAATATCCATTTTTTAATACACGTCGAACTGTGAAAATACGTGTACCTTAATGTAGTCATTTTTCTTGGTACCATACTCGTCAAAGAGGCCTCGTGGCGCTGCGGCGGGAACAAACAGGATCGACTTGAAGGTAACCTCCCCCTCTGCCGTGAAATGGATTTGGGACAAGGGCTCCTCAGAGTCCTGCAAAACAAGACAAGACCCTCAGGACAGGCGGTCCACCTCACATGAACATTGACACAAGGATAAAACTTTACTTTCATAATTTCTTTGGTCCCAACATTGCTTAGCTAGCAAACGAACGCTGTGCACAGATGACTGGCGTGAAGGGAAAACACACAGAGTCCCTCACCTTGGAGAAGGTCTTATAGAAGGCCTTGTATTCATCCTCCTCCACCTCCTTGGCGGGCCTCTGCCAGATTGGTTTGATGTCGTTCATCAGCTCCCAGTCCCAGATGGTCTTCTCCACCTGAGTTCAACAGACACATTCGCCTTAACTGCAATATAAATAAGAACTACAAAATTCATAACAAACAAACAGAGTGTCAGAGTGCTGTGCATTGGAATGTACGGGCAACAGAATCGAACACAACATGTAGCTAGACATTTTCATAGGACCTGACAGTAAAACAAATAAATAACAAAGCAACCAGAGGAAAGTTGGATGGACACAAAATATACATGGTCTGCCTGCCTTTTTGGTCTTTATCTTGTCTTGATCTTCCTCCTCAATTTCAGCTTCATCCTCCACAACGTCATCCTTCTTTTCTGCCTCCGCATCCTCCTCAATGGGCTCCTCCACCGTCTCAGTCTGGACATCAAGACACATGGATGGAGCACATTCCACAGCATTCACAGTGACATTTTAGATCAGGAGAATGCTGGCTAGCTACAGTAGCTAGGTAGGGTCTTATTCACGTGGAGTGACTTCTACATGTACAGTCCTGCGCACGAATAAAGCCTAGCCAAGCTAGGTCCAGGTTGGGTGGAGAGGAGATGGGAGGCCGCCCATCATGTCTCACCTTGCTGCTCCACACGTAGATGGGGAAGTTGATGAACTGGGAGTATTTCTTCACCAGGTCCTTGATGGTGTTCAGCTCCAGGAAGTCCGACGCCTCCTCCTTCAGAACCAGACTGGAGAGGAAGGAGGATTACTCACATGCATAATTGGAAGGCCTTAATGCAGGCAGCCTTCACGGCGTATTGGAATTACGGTAAATGAGAGTTCGACTTGAATATTGCACATGAACGGCCTCAAGTCATTATTTCGATCCACATGGTAGGAAATAATTGTTTATCCGTGTTTTAGATAGTGTCACGGAGTACAGTACATGTTAGAACTTTTAAAGCTTGATTTACTTTTAGTTTCAGGTATCAACACATCTGAAAATCTGAATGCTACATGGAATTTGGGAAAAAAAAAACAAAAAAACAAAACAAAAACACCAATTATATATTCCAACATGTGCATTGCCAAGAATGAATGTTGCTATTTAATTTCTTTTAACAAAGCACTCAAACACAATCGTAATTCTGACTTCACAAGTGGGAAGCAGAATCTTCAGACAACCCGACTGTTGGCACAGCAACTCACGTAATGGTGGTACCCCGGCCCAGGGTGTCTCCCCGGGGATCCTCGACAACGGAGAACTCATTGGAGTCGGACTCCCAGATGTGCTGGGTGTCGTTATTGTGCTTGGACGCCACGATGACCTTGTCCGCCACCAGGAAAGCAGAGTAGAAGCCCACCCCGAACTGGCCAATCAGCTCCGATGTGGACTGGCCCTCGGTCTGCATCTCGGTCATCTTGCTGAGGAACTCGCTGGTGCCAGACTTGGCGATGGTGCCCAGGTTCTTCACCAAGTCATCTTTAGTCATGCCAATGCCAGTGTCGGTAATGTGGAGGATATTCTTGTCTTTGTCGGCCTGGAGGAGAAAGAAGCATTTTGTCATGGCATTATACATTATAAAAGGAGCAGCGCGCCATATTCATTTGTCTGGCATCACCTTCATGGTTGAAATCATGGGAAAAAGAAAGAAATTAAACCCAAACGAGCTTAGTTTGATTTGATGTTCAGGACTTTGCCCTCTCTTACAGTATCTGCATTCTACACTTCCCTGCAGCACTCTAAGGCTTACATGGTTCTACATCAAACGCACAGTGACCTTAGGGGAAAATTTAACAAAGAGGAGTGTGCCTTAGGGCAAATTAATGTCCAATCAAGCCAGTAAGAGAAATATGGAAGAAATATGAGAAGTTGTATAGTCGTGAACATCCAGATCTCATGTAAGCTTCATGTGTGCCTCTTACCAGTCTTTCAGCGCAGCAGCTTTGTCATTCAGGATGCAAATACCACAATGCAAATGTTGAAAACGTAGCTGAGCACTGCGTCAAGTTGAACTCTCGGACCTCCCCATGAAACGTGGCGGCATGCATGAGGCTCTAGAGAAACATTAGAGGTTGTTCTGGAGGCAACACTACCCACCTTGATTTTCACGGTCAGCTCCTCGTTAGCAGCAAGTGCTTCATCGTCGGTCAAGGAAAGCAGCCGGATCTTATCCAGGGCGTCTGAAGCATTGGAGATCAGCTCCCTCAGGAAGATCTGGAAATGACGAGTCATGTTCCTAACTGATCTCGATAGTGACACGGGCTTAGATACTGGCATGCTATGCTAGCCTAGCGTACCTCTTTGTTCTTGTAAAGAGAGTTTATGATCAGCTTCATCATCCTGTTCACCTCAGCCTGGAAGACGTGCTTTTCAGATTTCTCTCGGATCTCTTTTATTTGCGCTGCATTCAGGCCGTCAAGCTGGACCGCCTCCTCTTCCCTGGGGATGATGATATACTTCCACAATATAGAATATATACACAATCTTTACAGTGCACAATACAAAAGCAATAATAGTTTACATGATGTGTTGTGAGTAATAGTGTTTGTATTCTACTGTAAATTTATATTCTATGTTTGCATTATTCATGTATGGACTTAATGGTAAGGTGCACCTTCATAATTTACATAAGATCAGAACTGAGATATGATAAGGTGGCGGTTTCCTGTTTGGCCTAAAGCCCTTTGAACACTTATTTTTTTATTTAACCTTAATTTAACCATGCAATATCACTGAGATTAAAATCTGTTTCAGGAAAGACCTGGCCAAGAAGTAGCTTTAAACATACAAGGTATAAAACATATACAGTAGTTAGACAACCAAATATACATACAACATTAAAAAAAAAAAAAAACCAATTTATCAACTGAACAGATAATAACATTTACAGCCACAATGTCCAATAGTTCTTTGCTCCATATCTTCAGAATTGGTAAAAACTTTAAAAGGAACAAAGTCAGTCAACACTTAGGGGAGGGAGGGATCTAACATTCAAACACTGCCATAAAGTTACAACATGTCTGATAAGCTTAATGAGAAAACGTTATTGGGGACTGTTCACCACTTAAATTGGAATTTGGTGGAAAGATTAGGAAAGAAGACACTGATTCATGAAATATAGGTTGCAGGGTGACACCAACCTCTGGATCACCTCGTCGTCTGTCCGGGAACCCTCCCTGCTTTTCCCCAGATCTTCATCCAGTTTCCTGTCGATCTCAACGTTATCCTCTGCACTGACTAACGCTGGATATGATCAAAAACCCAACAAATTAGAACAGAAAACCACAATTGAGTATTTAACTGGTCCTTCCTGTTGTATTGTTTCAAAATTGGATATCTCCTCAAACCAAGCTTTATGGATGTGCTGCCACAGTTAGAAGAGCTTACTGATCCCATGTCATATCATCATCATCGTCATCGGTTGACAAATGTACACAACACTTTAAGACAACCACAGCAGTTTATAGATCAGGATCGTTGCAATTCAGGTGAAAACGGTTTAGTGCTGGCTACACCACCTATTTACATCTGGACAATGTACGGTAGCCTACAAACTCCAAACATTACTTTAAATTAATAGGCTAATTGAACTCTTATTTTCCTCAGGTGATAAGTTATTCTGGGACCACCTACACCCACACACCTGACCCATCCAGCCAGGCATATGGCAGCATGAATAAGATTTAAAACCCATCCTTGACAGTATTTAAACTCTGTTACTGTACCTTGGAATAAAGCCATTTCATATCAAATAGCTTTGGTCTTTTAGGCTATACCACATTAGAATATATATTCACCACAAACAATTTAGGCCATACTTACTGAAAGCCAGAAGAGCACAAATAAACCCCACTATCCATAAACGTTTCATCCTGGGTCAAACCTATAGTTATACGGGTAATACCTAAGATATTTAACGGGGGTGGTAATAGTACCCCGCACAGCTGTAACTAGACGCAAGACTGTCGAAATCCGACGTGCGAACTGCAGACTGTTGTGAAAATGTGTCTTTATAACATCCCGCTATTGGAGGCGGGCCGTCGATCTGGGAGGCCTATCGGTGCTCCCCACGCACAACATTAAACCAATGGGAGATTCTTTACTATCTTCCAATCGTAGACTTACATGTCCATCTTAATGTGTCTATTTCGTGGATAAACACTATTGGCTGATATAACATGCTAACACTATTTACTATGAGTAAGATGCATGTAGCCTGTCCTCTTGCACATCTATGTACACTTGCACTCGTGTAAACAGGATACCTGTGCTGTGAATGACGACAAAGATTGCATTACGTGCAGGATCACAGCATGTCTGCGCAGACAGCATTCGCTGACAGTAGTGTAGGCCTACAGGTATAATATCTGTCTGCACGGTCAGATAAGGGATTTTTTTACACTGTAGCATAGCCTATTATATTTATTAGTTAGCTCTCTAAACCAAAATATTCTCTGAAGGTGTTACTTTGTAGATAATATGGTTAGATTTCAGGGGTGATGCAGGGAATGTGTTCCCCTCAAAGAGTTAGAACAAGTATTTTTGTCCGCCCCCCCAGTAAAACATGAAAGACGCACTGGGGCCGCTAGACGATATCGGATAAGTAGCCCTAGATGCGTATTAAACCGCTCCTTGAACTGCTTGACAGTGTAGTACTTTTAATAAGTTATGGTCAAATAAATGTGAATAGAATTTATTGCTTTAAATCAGCTACAGTTTATCATAGATCAACCCAAAACTCAGATGTTTTGAATACCCGTAGTTTTGAACATGATCATATGAGCTGTTGAAGTCCAGGAGTTAATACAATAATTTAAATTAATGAATTTATTATTTACTTCTCCCAAATAAAAGAAAACAGAAGAGTAGACTATATCATGCTTTTATGTTTGTTGAGACCTATGCCTAAAGCAATACATGTTTGATAACCCTTACTGCATTATATAATTGTGACAGGTTTCCTGTATTTAATGTTTTCCTTTAAATAAATAGACATATTGTGCAGAAATCGCACCTATTGTTCCATAAGAATTTCACCAGAGTGCAAATAATGAAATGTTCTGGGGGAAGAATCCCCAGACACCCTGCTTTATATGTCCCCCGCCCCAATGTTTAAAAGAAATCTACGCCCATGATTATTAATAACAGGATAATAATACTAATCTCCTATTCCTGTGTACATTCATTTGTTACATTGAATTCCTCAAAGCTAGTATACAGTAGTTGGGGGGCCATGGACACCTGTGAAACCAGCAGGGAGCTGGACTTTAGGTGGCAGCATGGTGCCATAACGTTTTTTATTAATTAAGTAATCTGCTAGTTGAGTTTTACTGATTTATTTATATTACGTAATCTGCTAGTATTATACATAATAAAAGTGGGAAAGAAAAAAGATAACATCAGACAGCTTTGTAATAGCATATGCCTTTTTAACAACAAAACAAGTCTCAATATGTTCACATAGTACACATATTTCACATAAAAAAGTGTAATTAATAAAAATTATTAAATTAAAAAGATAATTTGCACATTTCATTTTGATACCACACAAACACTGATGACAACTTTACATTTTATTACAGACTTTGAGAATGACATGTAGTTGACCTGGCCTGGCCCAGAACAATAGCACAGGTTACAGTGCCAAAAAACTGTTTAAAGTTCTGTTGACTATTGAAACTACCAGTGCAATTACAATCAACACACATTTAAATTATATAAAACTGATAATAAACAGCATTTCACATTCTGAAAGACATTGTTAAGAGTACACAATATAAAAATAATTACTCATAAATCTGTACATTCATTCCTACATATCCACTCAAGCAGACAATCTGCTCACTTTGGCGTGACACAGTGATTATTATCTATCTTCCTAAAATGATTGTAGGAATATCTGCTGGAATAATATGAAAGACAAGGGGAGCTGTTGCAACAAGGTAGATACAAATAACCTTTTATTTCTATGGTATTTCCACAGCAAGGTCTGGAAATGTGTGAATGTGAGAAGCATTCAATGCTGCCCTGATAAATAAAGATTTTTTTAAAAATTACAGTACTTTAATATCACTCCAGAATGCACTTCTGGACTATTCGCACCAACAAGGCAATTCAAGTAATTTATAGTATTGACAAAAATTGCGTTGTCCCTCTGTTGTCAGAGACAGAAGTTCACCACAAAGCATGGCAACAGAGAAAAAAAGACATTCATATTGGTAAGAGCTGGCACACAGAGCACCAGTCAGCTCTACCAGATCATCCTAGTGAGATAAATAATACTTGACCTGTTCACCTAGTATTCAGTAAAGCTACATCTACCGTGCTGCTAAGTAGTGAGCTGAGCTGTAAACAATATCTCTCCACATTGGTGTCAGGAAGGAACTTAACTTAGGGACTCTTCTAAGCTATAGGTGATTTATTTCTGCATTGGGTATAAACAGCTCCCAGTCCATGAATTCATCACTTAAAATTAATTTTAATGCATTTAAATAATTAGTGCTCAGTATCAGCAACAACCATTTCATGTATTTTTTTGATAAAACAGTTGCTGTCATAGTCATATCAGTTGAAATACAAATAACAGACTAATAATGTGATTAACCGGGAATTAGTTTGCTGGTGGAAACATAGTCAACGGCCATTGTTTAAGTGCTGCTACATTAGCGAAGCGGCTTCACCAATGTGTTTCCACAGCCACAGTGTGCCATTGTGGTGGAGGTCAAGTCATCACAGCGACCGGCCACACAGGAGTAACTTTCTAACAGAATAATTGGAAACACACGAGTGTCATTAACGTCAGAGAGTGATCTGGTCAGCCTGAGTAGAGGCACTCTAAAAAGACTCACGCCATTTTGACAGCCATTATATTCTCAGCTAGCTGGTGGGAGACCGACATCCAGCCTCCTCTGGACGGATCCTCTTCTCCGGGCCACCGCCGGGGCGCTGGAAACTCCACCTACCAGAGTGCCGGGGGTTTGGAAAAACGCGTTTGAATTGGACTCTGCGGTCTCTTTGGGAGTATGTGGTGCCTGGGGGAGACGGGTGGTGGATTAGCCACAGAGCTGAGCATGGAGCACTATGCAAGACATGCCAGCTGTATGCAAATGTTTTTATTTATTTTAAAAATAAAATAAAGCTTTATCATATCATTATAAAAATCTAACCCTTAAATGCGTGGAGAAATTTGGTGAATTTGACAAAAAGTGTATTAGCTTACAATTAGCTTGCAATAGCTGACTACCTATTCCTGATAAAACATTTGAATTCTAATAAAAATATATACACGGCTGCAGACAAAATTAAGAGACAAATGCACATTTCTTTAAATGTAGTAGTGTAAAAAAACAGTAAATATCAAAAAATCACATAAATAATTACATAAAAATTATATAAATATAAATGCATATGTTACACCTAGGTAAAAAATAAAAATCTATAATTAGTAAAAATCTCAGAAACTATTGCAGT
>JAODUH010093912.1:0-14129 GCA_027564835.1 Typhlichthys subterraneus | reverse complement strand
GGCATGTAGTACGGTCTGAGACCTACCGCCAGCAACTCGATTTCTCTGTTGCACACAATCTCCTTCACCGTAACATGCCCCGGGTTGCACCATCTGGTGTTAATAAACAGTGCGAGTCCTCCACCTTTACTCTTGCCACTGCATCTGCAGTCCCTATCCGCTCTCACCGTCGTGAAACCTGGCACATCCACATTAGCGTCCGGTGTGCACTCCCTGAATGTCGGTGCTCACAAGGGCAACCAGTTTGTCTGTTTTGTTGGTCAGACAGTTAACATTCCCCATGATGATCGAAGGAATGGAGGGCTTGTACTTCCACCGTTTAGCCGCTAGCCTAGCCTTAACCTTCGCCCCGGCTCTGATATATAAAATATATCTGAATATATCTGATATATAAAATAAAATAAATATTATAAAATAAAATAGAAATAGAAAGACTGACAAATACGGAGCTACTGGACTGGCGTCCTGCTTACGCCGGCGCCATTGGATGCTATAACAAAGATGAGGCATCCCTCTGTGCGTGCGTGTGCGCATGTGTGCGTGCATGCGTGCGATCATGGCATCCAGCCTTGTTAAATGTATTCCTAACATGGACACCTTGTTGTAGTGGCTGGCATGTCTGCCCTTCATCATTTCACTCGTTTAGCATGAAGCACACTAAAAACGCAACAAACAAATCTGTTATATAATTGTCGTTTTATCTCCGAGCTTACAGTATGTGGCAGAAACGTCTCAGGTATACTACATATGGAGAAATGCTATGAAGAATATTATTTTTAATTGGTAAAACACTTCCAAAAACATATTTTCTTTCACAAATAAACATTACACAATCCATCCATCCATCTCTTATCCGTAGTCGGTCGCGGGGGCAGCAGCAGGGGACCCCAAACTTCTCTTTCCCAAGCCACATTATCCAGCTTTGACTGGGGGATCCCGAGGCGTTCCCAGGCCTTTTCCCAGCTGGCCATGCCTGGAACAACACCTCCCTAGGGAGGCGCCCAGGGGGCATCCTTACCAGATGCCCGTACCACCTCATGTATTAATTTAAATATATATGCATATCTGAAGTAGACTACATAAGTTTCATGTCTGTGTTCTCGCTCGTCAGCAGTCTTTGTTAGCCAATCAAAACGAAAAATATTTTCATTTAAGTGACGTAGCTTTACGCTCGTCTTACGACCCCTTCTCCTAGAAATATGAAGGATGAGTTGGCTGATGATGGGTGAGTATTTATCTTGTAGGTGTAGGCTACTAGGTTATCTGGACATCGCACTGGAGAAATGTTGAGGCCATAGGCATCCGTAGATAGACTTCTCATTACCAAGGCTGTGGAACTATAGACGAGCCAATAACACTTTGCCATTGACTCTACATGCTCCTCCGCACCGTCTGAGAAACATGACATTATCTGTCTTCCTTTAGTTTCACAAACATTTCTTCCTTATCTATTGTGTGTGTGTGTGTGTGTGTTTTTATCAATTTTCTATAACAAATGCCTCCATCCATCCCTCCTACACAGTAGTTGGCACGTAGTGAAGAAAAAAAGCAACATCTTTCTTGTTGTGTAACCACCTGGCATCGACGTTTGTAAAGAAATCTGCTCCTTGCCGCAAGTGCCGTTTTAGCCGGCGATGTCTTCCACGTGCGCCCGTCTCATCTTCCGTTGATCAGCGGACAGCTGAACGTGCACTTTGGGCCATGACAGCAGCAATTACGGGGCACGTGGATGAACTAAGGTGGAGACGGAGTGACGCTTCTGGGGGAAGATGTAATGGAGAAAGATATGGGTGATAATAAATTGAAGTGGCAGAGAGAGCTTGTAAATGAATGGTTGCAGAGACTGTCAGGGGTGGGAGGGGGTTTATCAGGAGGCGTGCTGATCGATGTCTGTGTCCGTACACAAGCGGCAAGTGTTATTCAAAACACGATACACAAAAATACAAAAACAACGATACATGACTACTTCCCAGTGTGTGTGTGTGAAAGAAAGTGACTGAACCCTTCTCTTGCCGGCACCATAAAAAAAAACGCTTAGTCAGCTGCCAAATGGTCTTCTCACACAACTTTCTCTACAGCTTTCCTCTGGTTTCACACACGACAGTCGGCATCACACACACGGCGACTCACACCCTCTTGGCAGGGACCGCAGAGTTCACGCTGTCATCCCAAGCAGCGCTGCTTGCCGCCCACCCCCGCCTTATGAGAGTATATCTTCTCTGATTGGACGGCTCTGTTTGCATGTGCTGCCGCTGCTGTTGGCCTGCAGTCACGAGCCATCGGGACTCCTTATGAAGAATCGGCTGCACTCTTTGATGCCGTATGCTGAGCTCAGTGAGGATGAGGAGATGGCACCTGTGCTTCTGGAGCCCTACTTATGTTTGTTCTCTGTTTCTCAGCTCAAATTGTCCTAAAATCCGCAGTTGATGTTAACAAATTGAAAAAAATTTATTTTTTATTTGCTGATAGATTTAAAATTATTAAATTTTAAAGTGGATCTGTATGAGTTTCTGCCACTAGATGTCACTCAGCACAAGTTCAAACACGTCTGGCAGAGAAACGTTTAATCAGTAGGCTAAATCTTCTTCAAATAAATTCACCGACATCAGAAAAGTATTTATAGTATATCATCAGTAAAGTATATAGAGAAAGCAGTGATTTACATAGAGCTACATAGGCATAATTTGAATGTTTGCTGCACAATATTGGGGGGTAAGGGGCTCCAAGGGAAAAAGGTTGGGGACCACTGTCCAAGGTCATACCTCTCCGCAAGCGTGTGCCCTTAATATACACAACAACCTTTATACCCACACATCCATAAGGCTTCTGTCATCTAACAACATTCCATTTGGTAATCTCTTGGTCATCAGATGAGGACCCCGGGGATCACACTTGGTCACATGATTAAAAGTGTCTCAAGGCGATCATAGCATGTTGGTGTGAGTTAGCTATCTTTTAAGGCCACTGCATACTACCAAATGCCTGGTCTCACACAATTATTTAGAACTAAGATTTTTGTGTGCCCCCATAGTTTCCCGTGAACACTATTGATCTAACTAAGAGGTTCCCTGAAAATATGTGTTTATACGCCTAGAACACTCATTTGTGAGATTAGTAGGACATCCGTTGTCGTCTGTAGTGGGCTTCAGCCTCTCGCGCATGCGCAGTCAACGCGCACATGTCAACGCGCACATGTCCTCCAAACTTTTGGAGGTGCGCACAGTCCACGCGGACTGCGCTGCGTGACGATTTTCACGTCACGCACATAGTTTGCGGACGTGGAAATTATGCCTGGGCCTTGATAAGTAAACAAGTTCGGCGGTAGCGTTAATGCAGACATAGTGATGATGTATGGTATGTTAGACACGTCCATCTGGAGAGCCGTCCATTGAAGGGCAGGCGCTTTTAAAAACAATACATTGAAGGGCAGGTGATCAGAAGAACATGTGAGCCAGCAGAGCCTCTTGTTCAATCTACTCTTGCAGTAGAGAAGTTGGGAGAAGAGTGAGTGAAAACATATTGAGAAAAGCCTTTAGTTCAGCTTATTGCTCTTCTGCTTCCAATAAAAAAGTACAACACTGATTGTCAACACACTAGGTTTATCGGCCTGAAACAACGATTTCCAAGCTTTCCATAAGGATTCTTGCGTCAATGTCGAACTGAAGCTCTAGGCTAGGTTTTTACTCTTGCCTGGGTGCGTTTGCTCCTTTCTGTGGCTCATATACAATCCTCTGTACCGAAATAGGTTGCAGGGATGCAGCAGAGAGGTGCTAGGTTGTTGTGAAATGAAAACAAACACTGCACTAGAATCCTCGCCTGGCCACACCACGTGGTTTCCAGGGTACCAAGCACAGACATATCCAAAATTACACACATTCTGTGTTTGTCTATTTGGTGAATAATATTGACCGGTTCAGGTCAATATTATAGAATTGATCTCTCTTTTCCATTTCCCCCCACTCGCTGTCGATCATGCTTTCTGTTCACATGTTGTGCTACCTGGGGGCCAGTCGACTCATTGCGTCTGTAACATTGTGGCGTCGGTGCTTTGATCAAGAGCTCGACTGCTAGTGCCAATAAATCCTAGTAGCTGGACAAAACCAAATACAAATAAAAATAAAAAATAGACGTGGGATAACGTGGGAGCCTGAGTCACGAACGTGCACAGCTTCTGCTTCGTGAGATGTGTTTCATCAGAAACACCCCCCCTTCCCCTTCCCCTTCCTCCCCCCGATAACTCAGTGGAAGCTTGCAGCTTGAGCCCCCTCCCTCGGAGCTCTGAGCCAAACAGAGCGGTGGGCAAAGAGAGCGCGAAGGGAGGAGGTTTTGATGTTGTGTTATGCAACGCTATGAATTAGACATGATGGCCACCGGAGAATGCTGACACATTGAGGAATGTATCACAGGTTTGGTGCTGCCCTCTATAGAACCCCGGGCTAGAGGGGAGGGGTTGGAGGGGGTTGAGGCAATGTGTGTGAATGGCTTTGAGGAAGAGGGAGTCCGAAGCAAGCTTAGGAGTATGCGGAATTGTGTGGCAATGCTGTTAAAGGCTAGCCTGGTATAGCCAGACCCAAGTGTTGACAGTCGTTGCCCCCTACTGGGCGTAGTCCTCTGGTTGATTTTGAAAATATTGGACAGCTATTAACAAAATCGGCGTTGCTACGACTGTTTTGATCACCTCATCTAGCTCTACCACCATTTTGAAACACGCTTGACTTCATCTCACAAACCCACCATGATTGGTCCTCCAGCAGGGTGGCTGTGAGAACGCTCATGCAAACAGGGTCTCCAGACTATAATCTCAACGAAAGTCTGACTGACTGAGACTCATTTTGAATCAGTCTTCATGTACTAACTTACCTCTGTGTTTGTATGTATGTATCTTTCCATCAGGCAAGCATGGGACCTGGCGGTGGACATCTGCTTATCTCAGCTCCCTACAATCATCGAGGAAGGCACCGCCTTCAGAGTAAGTGTGTGTGCGTTCAGTGTGTGTGTGTGTGTCTGTTTATGTTTTGGGACGGACTCTTGTCGAGACGAGATGGATTCCTCCGTGAAGTTGGCAACCCGTATGACAGCAATGTGAATACGAGTATTTCCATTTGTTTGTGCATCGGTTATGTATACTAAATATGTACGTTTTAAAGAAATAAACCGTTTAATTTCCATGTTAAGCCTATGAGCAATTCGGCATATTCCAGCGTCGCTTTCACACGTCGCTTAATAAGCAGCAGCAGCAGCGAGTTTGTACTGTGTAATCCTAACGAAACAGCCTGTGGCCTCAGATAAAGTCAGAACACCCTCCTACTCTTCAAATCCTTTTTAGAGTTTTCCAGGCCTTTTCCCTCCACACATTGCCTGGCACGTTGGGCTGGGCATCTTCCCTATCACTCCCCAGGGAGCAGTTCAGCTTCTCTCTCTCTCTCTCTCTCCCGCCCATATTCTTGTACCATTCTGCCTGAAAAACACTTAACGGTGCTTGTTATTGAGCCTCTGGGCTGAAGAAGACCGTGGCTTTCATTCTTACCCATCATCAATCTGTCAGAAACCTTTAATTTCCTGTCTGTAATATAGTATTATTTTCCTTTCTCTCCTTTAGACCATCCCAACAGAAATAGTGAAGCTGTATAATACTGTTTTTCTAATGGCACGGCAGCAGTTTTTAATATCAGTTGGATTATATATGCTAAGGGTGTTGAAGGGAGATAAATAATACATAAAATAATAACCTATTAATAATCACTGTCGGTAATATAATTGTGTTTATCGTGTGTTGCTCTGTGCAGATTCATTTAACCAAATTATGAATAATGAGCGCTGTTCACAAAGCTTACTTTCTTCACCATTCTTTCATTAACGGGATTCAAATATGCAATCCTAAATCTACAAACGAACCGTGTGTGTCCTGTATTAATGTGCGGTTGGGTCTCACCTCAGAGCTTTGATTATGCACAATTTAATTTAGCTGTCGAGGCGCAAAAAGCATTGATATTTGCTCTCCCTGCATCCATCAACACTATGCAACCCTGTTGTAATTCCCAGCCCAATATTATGACGCGCTGTGATCAAAAGCTCCGTGGCTATCAAACACTCAGTCAGGCTAATTGCTGTGTCATGTTCCAGAGAGCACGGAGGCAGAGGGGGGCTACAATTATGGCAGATCAACACCTAAATAATAATTCCCCCATATACTTTATGAAATGATGTGCACAAAGTGAGAGAGACTTTTAATCCCATTAAAGGCAAGGTTTGTCATTCTCCAGAACGCTTGCTAACTTTGAGCTGAAATCAAAACAATCTCCCTCAGCTCGGAAACACACGCATTGAAAAGTATTGCAAAACCAAGAGCATTGTTGTTGTGAGCAGTGTTCTCCATTTTGTTTATTTTCCACATTTTTGAGTCGGGGCTGTGTAGAAGTACCAGACTATCTTTGCAGCACATGCAATGGTAAGCTAGCGGAATGCGAGGAGATATTTGGTGAATTTGTGCGAGTGTGTGTATTAGTTTAGATTTAGCTTGCAGTAACTAACAAATACCAGTTTAGATTGTACAAGGTTTTATGTATTCAGCGATGACGCTGTCGACGTTGCCCCTCGAAATTGGTCTTACTTTTCCTATTCAGGTCTGTGCTAAACCAGCTTTTTTTTTTGCCTTCATTAGTTAGCTAACATAAAAATAGCTGTTAACTGTTCTTCGATAACTACATTTGGTTCCTACAAAAGGTGTCACTTCCTTGGAACAACAAAACGTGTCCGTGGGGAGTTTTTTAAAGCGTCAGAAATATAAACGTGCGTTTGTTCTTTCCAACAGCACAGCCCATTTTTTGCGGAGCAGCTGACAGCATTCCAGGTGTGGTTGACAATGGGCGTAGAAAACAGGAACCCTCCTGAACAGCTCCCCATTGTGCTGCAGGTGCGCACACACACACACGCACGCACGCTTGCACGCACACACACACACAGAGCTGCTGTTTTACCTGTCAATGTGTCCCATCTTAGAATTGAGCATCAAGTCATATGGTCCACGCTACTGTTCCAACAGCCTGTCTCTCTTCTTCCAGCTTTCTCCCATCCATACTGTCCTACAGTACATTGTCCTCCAGCTTTACTGTGCAAGATGATATTTGGACAGTTATTGTATTGGACAGGATCAGTTATTGTGATAACCAGTGTGCGGTTAAAGCACAGACAGTCTGCTTTAATGTGCGTGTATTCATAGAGCTTGAGATTGTAATCAGGTTCTGGCTTCAGGTTCGGGCTCCGTACACAGTCGAGCTCGGACAGAATTGTGCCGGGCTCGGCCCATGTCGGGTTTAACTTTTCAGACCCGGTTTAAAGCTGTACGCATTTACACCTTTTTATGCAAATGGTAAATGGACTGCATTTATATAGCGCTTCCCCGACATTCCGGCCCACACATTCACCCATTCATACACCGATGGCGATGGCCATGCAAGGCCACCGGGGTTCAGACATGTTCTCACATGTTAAGGTGACCATGGGGAAAGAAAAGGGGGGGGGTGACATTCATCTTGCCGTCCTGTAGTGTGGCACTACAGTAATACTATACCGCAGTATACCGCTGGCCACAGTGAATGGTAATTTCCCGCTGAGTCAGCAGAGCTGTGAGCCACAGTGCTTCCATCCACAGACTCTACCGGGAGCCGTAAAGAAGAGGAAAAAAAGGAAAGGGAAGTAAAGAGCAGAGGAAGACTGAGTGGTGGACTGACCTGGGGGGGGGGGGGGGTCGCAGGAATATGGAAATTTAAACTATGTGTGTGTGTGTGGGGGCGGGGGAGGGCACATGAATATGGAGCTTTAAACTATGTGTGTGTGTGTGTTTTGAAGATTTTAAAGTTAAATGCAGCAACATTTGTGCACATTGAGAGGCTAGATTTAATTTAATGTATATATAGACATGGAAGAATTAGGCTAGAATATAGCCTAGGAATTTTCAGCAAACCCTATTTTTAATGAAATAGCCTATAGGCCTATTGGACATACATACTGTATAAATTCCGATCGCAGGACATAAAGGTCCTCTATCAAGCGCAGGCATTTCCAAAGGCAAACACACCCTAGTAAAAGTTAGCGTGTTAGCTGTAGCTAGCAGTGATAAGGTAGCTAACAGGGTTCCAGTCGGTTCGCAACTCAGCTTCGAGAGAACTGGAACGTAATTCTCAATGCTCTTGGGTGGAGTATTAACGGTAACAATGAAACAATTTACGCATTGATCCTCTTTGGAACTTGTGTGCGTGGAACAATCTCACTGTGCACGGGGCGCTTAATAACAACGAGCATATTTCAGCTGGGAACAGTGATTAGAGGTCACTTGCACTAATGCCCCCAAATCCTTGTTCACCTTCGCACACCAACATTTTATTAATTTGCGTATTCATTGTATTTTACATTCATATAATTTTGGCGCTGGTGATTTTCCTTTGGTGCTCGCTAAAACCTCTTTGACGGGCGCCAAATATTCTTCTATGCAGGATAAATTAAATATATATATATATATATATATATATATATATATTTATTTATTTATTTATTAGTGCTGGTGAAGTTAACGCGTTATCGCATTCATTAATTAACGCTGACAATTATTTAATCTCTCGTTAACCCAGTTTTTAATAAATCATTATTTTGGAAGTCCGCGTAGCTCACTAGCTGTGAATACAGACAACCCATGGGTCACAGGAGCGGTGGGACGTTGCGCTCACATGAACCAGAACATTCTGCTATTCCTCTTTATGCGCTAACTTCCTTGTTATGCACACGTGCACGCACACGTACACGCACACACACGCATGCACACACCCACCCCTGGAGAGGTGGAGGTAATCCTGGCATGGTGTTTCCCGGTTTCCCTCTAGGTTTGTGTTCCTGATGGCTGGGCGTAGGTCACCGCACGCTCTAATAATACACCCTGTCAGTGGACTTAGCTGTGTGTGTGTGTGGGCGGGCACTGTGGGACGTGCACATCTCCCATATGCTTGTCCTTAATGCGCAGTGTGGCGCTACCGCTACGGGGATAGACCGACGTGCGGCCCACGCGCTGGCGCTGCGTTGCGCACGTGCACACAAACACGCACGCGCACACACAACCATGTGCCAGATACTTAAAATGCCACATGCTCAAACTAATATTTTTAATCATTGTGAAAGTTATTTATGTGCTCGCTCACGCTCATACACACACACACGGCAAAATACATGCTAGCAGCCGAGCACCCACTCAGGTGTGTACGCACACATGCACACACACACACACACACACACACACATGCACACGCCACAGAGTAAACAAACACCCATATGCCACTACTTCATCTGTGCTGGGAGAACCACCTGTTCCATCCTACTCTCTCCCTCTCTCTCCCCCTCTCTCCATCTACCCTTCTCCCTCCTTCCTTCTCTCTCTCTCTCTCTCTCTCTTACTTCCACTTCCTGTTCTTCTCTGCACTGACTTCCTGTCCTCTTGGTAATCCCTTCCCTCTGACTTCCTGTCTCTCTGGTAATCCCTTCCCTCTGACTTGCTGTCCTTATGCTAATCCCGGGCCTAACTGGCTAGTTGACCTCTCTGCCCCCTTCCCTGGTCTCTTTCAGGTCCTCCTCAGCCAGGTGCACCGACTGCGGGCACTGGACCTGCTCGGCCGCTTCCTAGACCTGGGCCCGTGGGCTGTCAGCCTGGTGAGGACCCCCACACACCCTCCCATCCCCGTGTATCACGCTTGTCACACGATTTAATTCATGCCATGCCATTTGCAGCAAAGTGGTACTTCGTTGTAAAATGTACCTCAAGAAAGGCCATGTATTTGTTTTTTGTTTTTGTTTACAACACATAGTAGAAAAGGTCACAGATGGGTGAAACGTTGCATATTTTTAAAGCCATACAAAATTAATGACGTACGTCAGTGCTGTACAGACAAACTGTCAGTAAATGTTTTAGATGGTGTCATATAGAGGCAGTAAAGATCTATATGACACGTCCATCAACACGCTCGTCGGCCAACCCCACAAAAGTATGCCTTCCCTATTAAATCCATCCATCAAAGTACTAGTCATAATATTACACTTTCTGGATCAAATGCTTTTCCTGTCTATGTGAGGGGAGATACGCTTGTGCAATAGTTTGTTGTTCAGTGAAAACAAGTAAATAATTATATACTTTTCTACATTAATCAACATGAATACACAAGCTACTCTGACATTTGAAAACAGAATATAGATTCGTCATGCTACTCTTTTATAATCGTGTGTCATTAAAAACAAATGGCATGTACATCTTGGTGTCATGCAGAAAGTTATTACAGTGCTAACGTTGTATTGCTTGTGCTGTGTTTACAGGCCCTGTCAGTTGGGATATTCCCCTACGTGTTGAAGCTGCTTCAGAGCTCGGCCAGAGAGCTGAGGCCTCTGCTGGTCTTTATCTGGGCCAAGATCCTGGCTGTTGACAGTGTAAGTCAAACACAGTCTACATAATCAGAGCCCCTAATAATTAACAACTGTAAACCAACATTGGTCTAGGGAAGAGCTCGTCATCACTAGCCTAGTTCGTATCCAGTTGCATGTGCACTGACGTGGTCATAGACATATTGATGGGGTGGGAGGGCTTAGATGCTGACTGAGTGCTATAGACCAAGCCGACTGATTTTGACTTTAACAATATCTCATTTTCCAGTAGTAGTTTTTTAGGTTATGGCCAAAATGTGTCATACAAGTCAGCTATTACTATAGCCTACAGTAGATCATCCCAAAACACGGATGTTTTAAATATGTAGAAAGGTTTGAACATGATCAGCATGACCTATTAAAGTCAGGGGTTAACACATAGAAAAGAGGACAGAAGAGTAGAGCATGCCTATGTGTGTTGAGGCCTATGCCTTAAGCAGTATACAGTTTGATAACCCTTACTGCATTTTATTCCATATATTTTTAATTGTGCCAGGGTTCCTGTATTTAATGTTTTCCTGTAAAATAAATATACATTTCTACCCTACGTTGATGCAGAAAAGGCACAAATTGTTCCATAAGAATTCACCAGAATGCAGAAAACTAAGTGTTTGATTCTCAAAGTTGTATGGGGGTGGAACCCCCACACCCCCTCACGCCAGTGGTCCTATCGCGTTGGCTGTAGGATAGCCAACAGAGTGCTAATGTGTCTGTAGAAGCACACTGAGCAGAAATAAAGCATTCTGTTTGAAAACTGAGCGTGCATGGCGTTGATGCCTGCACTGGGCATAATTAGTGGGGCTTACACAGATCGTTTCTCAATGCAACACCCTGCTGTGTGTTAACCATCTTTAATAACTGTTATGCCAATGTGTGTGTGTGTGAGGAGGGCGGGGGGGGACTCTGCTTTAGTGTGTTTTCAGTGAAAACACAGAGTAACTATTCTTTCAGGGTTTCTAAAGAGCAGGCATATAGAGAAATAAATGAGCCGGTTGCAATTCGGCTTGAATGACAAGTGCCCTTGTGAGACTCACTCTAACATCGGTGTGGAATTTAGATCCGTCTACAGTATGTCTGACTGCCTCCCGTTCTCTGTCTGCTCCTGTCTCCTCATGCTCTCACCTCCTCTCTCCTCATTCCTCACTCCCTGCAGTCTTGTCAGGCAGATTTAGTAAAAGACAACGGTCACAAGTACTTCCTGTCTGTGCTGGCCGACAACTACATGCCCGTGAGTATTCAACAGTCACATTGGAGATTTTCTCTTTTTATATAATATATAAAACATTTTATATTTAGTTTTATATATTATATAAAACTAAATATATAAATAAAAAATGTTTTCGGCAAAACAAAGTATTATTGTCTTGTAATCTGATTGACAACTGACGATACAGTATACATGTTTCCTTTTTTTGTTCTTGATTTTACCATGAATATTTTTGCGTATGTCTTTATAAGAAAGATTATGTACAATCACAATAGTAATCACGTTATTTTGTTATATCAGTGTTGAAAATTGACAAAAACTTAGATGTGTCCATAATATCTCAAACACAAACATATGGCAGGTATGTAGTCTAATAACAATAGTGACACTATGTATTGCTATGTCCTTGAGTTGCATCCAGTGAATCCCATAATTTCCCATAAACCTGGGGAAAATAGATTACAAAGCAAGAGTAAAGAGCATTCTGTAACAATTCGGGAGGGATAATACAGAATCAACAGACATATCTCACTTTGTTTCAGGCTGAGCACCGCACAATGGCAGTGTTTATATTGGCTGTTATTGTCAACAGCTACACTACTGGACAGGTAAGTGTGTTTGTGTGCGTGTGTGTGCGTGCGCGTTCCATGTGTTCTCGCTCACATTTTGCCTCAGCTCGGGGGATGTTTACTTGCGAGACTGTTTTGAGATCAATCACTTTACGTCCCTCTCCGTAACCACGGCGACCGTCTCCGCGTATAGGTGCGAGTGTTATCCGCGTTGCATGTCGCTGCGTGGAGATATTGCTTATGTGTCAGTTTTGTCACAGACGGTCAGCTGGGTAATCTAGGCCCGTGTCCCCATCGCTCCGCAGTGACACTTCATTACCACCGTGTCACCTGCCGCTGTCTCGCCTGGCGTTTTAATCCCTCACGATACTGAACGTCACACACGCATCCCTGTCTCTGTACTGTAGAAGCAGATGCTGTTTGGCTCATTAACTTCTACTGATTTCTGTATTACCTATTACCGTCTCACTTATGCACAAAATATCAGAATGTGTCTAGATACCGATCCCTTGCTTATGAAAGAGGAGTGCTTCTTATTCCTTTATATGTTTGCCCAATGTCCCCAGCTCTCATTGACGGGTAAATAATAGATGATTATGATTTACATTGTTGTACCTCTAACGGCGGCCATTGCAGCACTCAGTGACAGTGGCATTTGCTTGTTATAATCACGTTCTGATATCCCAACCCTTGATTACATCTGACTGGGAAGAGAAAGCCTTGTTGAAGGAAGAACATTGCAACAGGGTGATGGTAAACGGGGCTGCAATGTCAGTGTTGATAAGAGATGTATTACTCATGGGAGACACGGACGGTTTCGTAGCCCGCAGCACACAGTACTTTGTTTGTTTTGCTGCCGTGTACACAAGCATTACAATGCCCTGTATCTTAAAATGTTGCTCTTTCTCTAATCTCCTCTATCATGTATTTTGTCAGGTGTTAAAGTAACATCTTATAAAGGATTAATACCTTTTCTTGTATAGTATATATTTAATTGAATTTAACAATTCAGACATCAAAGCATTACCTTATTATTAACAATTGAATATACCTGGTTATGACAGATCAGCAATACTCTGTTTTGTGTGAATGCAAATGAAGAAGAAGTAGAGCAACGTTATCTGTGCTTCTACAAATGGATTGGACTTTTCTGAGTTCAAATGAGAGAGAAGTGAACCGTGTGAACCTTTGTGTCCAAATCATTACCAGTGTACGGTGTGGCTAATGAGCTGGGAGACGTCTCCAAAGCTCTGAACCTCATGGCTGCTTAGCCTCTATTCGTATTCTTGCGTAATAATGCCTACATGTGTCCGTCTCTCATTTCTTTTAAAGGCAGAATCAGTGGTTCTTGAGAAGGCTTGCCATCTTCGAGCTTAAGTCGAAACAAACTCCCTCAGAAGCTCCCCACACACACACATACAGTGGAAATTCATTTTTTGAGGGTGTTTGCCGCTTTATGTTCTTATTTCCGGAGCCAGGGCTGTGTAGAAGTACCGGATATTTTTTTCAGTGCACACACAGAGAATGGTAAGATAGCGGAATGGAAGGGATCATTCCTAGTTTCCTAGTCTCGCAGAACTAGCCATTACTATGTAAAGTCTGGGACACAGCACTGGTTAATTTTGTCAAGATCCGCCTACTTGACAGGAGAGGTATTTTGATTGACATGCTTGACGACCAACCACATAACTCAAGTTGGACATTAAACTTACACCGAGGAATCCGTTGGATAAACCTAACGACATGAGCTGGCTGTTTTTAGGACTTTTTAGGGCTAGAAAGAGCTGTCGAGCTTAAACAGACGTTCAGCACAGATTTGCCTATGTGACGTAGTGCTGATGGAGGGAAGAGGCTGAGACTAGCTCATATGTGATGTAGTGCTGATGGAGGGAAGAGGC
>JAODUH010093911.1:0-14131 GCA_027564835.1 Typhlichthys subterraneus | reverse complement strand
CGGCCCCACACAGAAAATGCATTGCGAAGGCTAGGATATACTATAAGTCTGGAGTCAGGGCTGTGTAGAAACACCAGATTATATTTGCAGCACACACAGCTGCAATTCACAGAATTTGACAATAAGTGTTAGAATTGCTGATTATACCTTAAAGCAATGTTGTTTAAGCCCTTCCCTGGTTTTCATTGTAGCACTATGTACTACTCGTACCATGTACTGAGGTAGGCAGAACCAGAGCCATGGAGAAAACTTCCCTTTACCGAGCTCTGACTGGGGGATCCTGAGACGGTTCCAGGCCAGTGTGGAGATATAATCTCTCCACTTCTCTCCTGGGTCTTCCCCGAGGCCTCCTCCCAGCTGGACGTACCTGGAACACCTCCCAAGGGAGGCGCCCAGGGGACATCCTTAACAGATGCCCGTACCACATCAACTGACTCCTTTCAATGCAAAGGAGCAGCGGCTCTACTAAGAGTTCCTCACGGATGGCCGAGTTTCTCACCGTATATCTAAGGGAGACGCCAGCCACCCTTCTGAGAAAACCCATTTCGGCCGCTTGTACCCGTGATCTCGTTCTTTTGGTCATGACCCACCCTTCATGACCATAGTTGAGGGTAACCAGTTATCAGTGAGTAAAATGCTCTGTGAAAATATCAGTTCTATTTGATAGACCCCACCTCCATAGAAACCGATTCATATTTTGCCAGCTACCAGAGGATTTCTGATCATCCATGTGCATCGCTCAACCTTTTCCCTGATTTGTCACTCAAAGCTGTCTTGTACTGCATGTCAATGACACGAATACACTCATATAAGGTTCAACCGGTGTGTCATCAGTGCTTTGCCATGGCAGCCAACTTTGCCAGGGCATGACCAACGGGCTCTAGACAGAGAAGGTAGGGGTGGGTTTTTGGGTAGTTTACAACATCTTGATCTCATTCCATATGTTAAGCTATCTCTCGTTGCAAATCTTGCAAAATCCTACCTACAGTAACTGTATTAATCTGTATTGGAAAACATGGTGTATTAGGCCTACATTGATCCATCAGCAGCTTTAATAATTGTCTGGTTGGTACATTAGAACCACAGGGAGCTAACCTGACATGCCAGAGGAATTGTTGTCACAAGTCCATCTGGGGAGCCGTACATTGAGACTGTTTGAGAATGGCTGTACTTTCAAAATAATACTTGGCAGTTGATTGGATGAACAATCCAATCAACTGTTGGCACCATGGTCGGCACACGTATAGCTATAAACACAACACTGATTAGAAAGTTCAGTTGCTACTAGGACACATTCAAAATAATCCAGAGATTTTCCAGACTGACTCACTAACCCTAGACTCACGGTGAAAACTGAAGCGACACCATTCTGATCTCTCGAGGCTAACGGGGAACTACATTAGGCCAAAATGTTTATCTCTCCCTAGTCTCAGCCTTTTCTGTCCATTAGCAGTACTGTACATCGCAAAAGCAACACTGTGCTGAACATCTGATCAATATACTGTACCCCCTGTAAGCTTGACAGCAACTTTCGGGAAGTGACTTTATGATAGGCCTCATATGTATTTCCTCACAGTCAACTCAGAAGTCAAAATACACAGCAGGGTACACTCAAATTCAGTCAATCCCAGTATTTGATTAGTTACAGCAGGGTTTACCATATGGGGTGGACAACTGAACTAAAGATGTTATTGGCCCATGCTGCACATATAAGCCTGACACACTGCAGAGCCACACAGGAGCTTACTGTAACAGAGCCATGATGAAGACCGTGATTGCTGCTGCTGTTGTGTTCAGCTTACTTGCAGTAGGCCATACAGTCCCACTGTCCTGTGAGAAACTACTGACTCCAGTGGCTGACGGCTCAGATGTGAGTCTGTTTACTGAATACGCTGTTTGTGGTTACTGTGTTTGTGTGCATTCTTACATTGTCTAATGATCAATCCAGATCAGTGAATGAGTAATGTGTTTTAGCCTACATAGCCATATTGACTGGGGCATTTCAGTGTTACCATTCAGATTGTCTGTGATATGGGGATATCATGTTTTTAATGTTGCACAAACACTAAATAAGCCTTTCTTAAACTGTGTATTTGAGCAAAACACACATGCTAGTGATTATTGACTTTTGAACACACTATACTTTAGCTTGCTTGCTTCAATAAATCTACACGTTGTCGTTCATGAACCAAATGGACACAAATGTACAATCAATGCAATCTCGCAGATGTGACCTTGCAGATGTGCATTGGTAATTTGATTCCTCTTTCAAATGTATAGTGTTTCTTGTATTGCTCTATATTGTTATTATTATTATATCACCTCAAATCATAGACGTGAGTGGAGATACATTGAAAGCCAATGATGGTTGAAAAAAGAAAGTAATCTATTTAGCTAAGGAAGGAAATTAAATTAAAGGTTTTACAATTGTTCAAGGCATTGCTTATGGGTGAGAGTCAAACAAGGGTGAGAGTATTAACTGTATATATACTGTATACACACACAGCTGCATCTCAATACATTTGAATATTGTGGAAAAGTTATGTAATTTCAATAATTCAATTGACAAAGTGAAACTCATATACAGTATAGTGTGGATTAATTACACACAAAGTGAAACCGTTCGAGCCTGTATTTGTTTTAATCTTGATTACGGTTTACAGCTAATGAAACCGCCAAATTCAGTACCTCAGAAAATGTTATTATTGTGAAATAATGAATATACTATTGTAGACTCAAGGTGTCACACTCATCAGCAGCTTAGCTAGTTAACTCAAAACACGTGCAAAGGTTTACTGAGCCTTTAGTGTAAATAGTCTCTCTGTCCTGTTCAGTAGACTTCACAATCATGGGGAAGACTGCCAACTTGACAGTTGTGTCATTGACACCCTCCACACGGAGGGAAAGCCTGAAGATGATTGCTAAAGAAGCTGGCGGTTCACAGAGTCCTGTAAAAGCATATTCAAGTCGAGTGGAAGGAAATTATGTGGTAAGAAAAGATGCACGTTCAACAGGGATAATCCTAGCCTTGAGAGGATTGTCAAGCAAAGGCCATAACATTTTTTATGGGAGCTTCACACGGAGTGGACTGAGGCAGGAGTAACTGCATCGAGAGCCACCACGCACAGACGTGTCAAGGAAATGGGTAACAACTGTCGCATTCCTCGTGTCAAGCCACTCCTGAACCAGAGGCAACGTCAGAAGCGTCTAACGTGGGCTAAGGAGAAAAATAACTTGTCTGTTGCTTGAAGTCCAGCGTGTAGTTTTCACTATGTCATTGGTGATTTGCAGAACCATGTCACCTTCTGCTCCACTGTGTTTCATCAAGTCCAGGGTCATCTCAGCTGTCTATCAGGAAATCTTAGAGCACTTAATGCTTAATTCTGCTAAAAAGCTTTATGGAGATGCTGATTTTTCAGCAGGACTGCCCACACTGCCAAAATACCTGGTTCAATGACCATGGGAATTATGAATTGTCAAAAGGTTGTCACTTTGTCAATTTAAATAAGAATTACTTAATTTTTCCAATGAGTCCTTACCCCAAGTGAAGGAGTTTAAGTACCTCAAGGTCTTGTTCACGAGTGAGGGGACATTGGAGCGGGAGATTGGCCAGAGAATCCGAGCAGTGGGAGCGGTATTGCAATCACTTTACCGTACCGTTGTGATGAAAACAGAGCTGAGCCGGAAAGCAAAGCTCTCGATCTACCAGGCAATTTTCGTTCTTACCCGCACCTATGGTCATGAAGGGTGGGCCATGACCGAAAGAACAAGATCACGGGTACAAGCGGCCGAAATGGGTTTTCTCAAAAAGGTCGCTGGTGTCTCCCTTATAGATAGAGTGAGAAGCTCAGCGCTCCGAAGGAACTCGGAGTAGAGCCGCTGATCCTTTGTGTTGAAAGGAGCCAGTTGAGGTGGTATGGGCATCTAGTAAGGATGCCCCCTGGGCGCCTCCCTTGGGAGGTGTTTCAGGCACTGAGAGGAGGCCTCGAGGAAGACCCAGGACTAGGTGGAGAGATTATATCTCCACACTGGCCTGTCAACGTCTTGGGATCCCCCAGTCAGAGCTTGCTAATGTGGCTCGGGAAATGGAATTTGAGGTCCCTTGCTGGAGCTGCTGCCCCCGCGACCAGACTCCGGATAAGCGGGCGAAGATGGATGGATGTATAACTTTTCCACAATATTCAAATTTATTGAGATGCATATACAGTATATATATATATAGTATATACTGTGTACACACACACACACACATATATACAGTATATATAATGTGGGGTACATACAAACAAATCACATATACAGTAAAATGTTGTTTTTCTATTTCAGAAATGGAGAGCTGCT
This sequence comes from Typhlichthys subterraneus, assembly GCA_027564835.1. Lineage (NCBI taxonomy): Eukaryota > Metazoa > Chordata > Actinopteri > Percopsiformes > Amblyopsidae > Typhlichthys > Typhlichthys subterraneus. The sequence continues at coordinate 9,790 of JAODUH010093911.1, read as the reverse complement.
GAATATGTGTGTGTGTGTGTGTATGTGTGTGTGTGTGTGTGGGGGTGGTGTTATACACACATAAATAAACTTTACAGTAAAATGTTGTTTTTTCATTTCAGATAACTGGAAAATGGTACCTTATAGCATTGTCCTCAGAGAGCTGCTGGCTTTCTGTATTATTGAATATGTTGTTTTGGCAAGGTGTAACAATCGACATAACTGCAACGAGCACTACTAACAGCTATGAGCTCATAAATAACATCAAAATGTAAGTATTGATTTATAAGATATATTGTCATATACTAATAAAACGTTCTCATACTCAGTAAATACAATACAAAACAATAAAGAAAAACTATCAGTATTAGTTGTTACAACTAATGATTATGATGTAGTAAAATTATGGTTCGTATATTCCTACAGGTATGGATATTGTTTCAACGATACTGATACAGAATATGTCAAAACCCATGGAAATGCCACCATCCAGGGCAAGTGTTTTGTATGCTGTTGTTGATTTGGACTAATGTATTATTATAAATATGATGATGATGATTATTACCTTTATTATTATTATTTTACAATTGATCACACTATCCGTGTTATTACCATTCACTGCCTGTCTTATGTGGTACCTCTAGATTACCCAGAAGAGCCAGCTACACTTATACATACCGGCTGTTCTGACTGCAAAGTCATTAAAGATATACATGAAGGCTACAAGTATCTGATGCTTTTGAGTAAGTTAACATGAGCCCTGCGCTTGTCTTACACATACTTAACACATATACACATATAGTTCATTCAATTATGATACTGAAATATTTATAAATATAATAATTAATAGCATTATCACAGTCTTGTACGCACTGCAGTCATCTTGAGCCTATATGGAAGCTGTGATGGCTCAGTAACATGATATAGGATGACAACACAACACTTCTGTGACTGCGTTATCCACAACGTATCTTAACTGCATCTCCACCACCTCAGGTAGGAGAAAGACTGTAACCAGCGATGAGCTGATGGAATTTGAAAAGCAGGCGTCTTGTCTTGGCTGGTCCAAAGCATATCACTACAAAGTCATTGGTAAGAGAGTTGGTGTGAAGTAACAATGTAAAAACATTTTGTTCACTGTACTTCATACTGCTTTGAATTTGTCCTTGCCCACATAGTCAGCCCTCTGTTAAATGTAACATTTATTTGACTACTTTAATTATTTTTAAATACTACTAACGGTACTACTACTACTAATAATAATACTACTACTATTACTAATACTACTACTTCTACTACTACTACTACTACTAATAATAATAATAATAAAATAATAAAAAAAAATTAATATATATATAATATTGTTTTTACACTAACAATTTATATATTCATTACTCACAACAACAAAAATATGTATTAGAAATATCAAAATCATAACAAAATTCTAATTGCATGGCCTCTTTCATTGTATGATTGAAGTTTTGATGCTGAATTTGATCAGATTCAGCGCATATCTCCTAGAAATACTCTGGTGTTTCTACACAGCCCTGTATATAGCCCTGTGTACTTGGGAACACACACAAACGTGCAGATCACACGACACAAAGATGAAATACCCTATCTATGCCATAGTGTGCAAAAACAAAAACACCTCAATATTCTGAATTTGATGATCATGTATGTAAACGTCATATTCCTTATGGAAATTCCGAATTATGCCTTATTCTGAAAGTAGCACTTTCTGATGTAGACTCCACCCACGGAGCGAGAAGTTCCTATGCCAGTGTACAATTCACACCACCAGCTACATACAGTCAGCTACAAAGCGGTAGAGCTTCATTCATTTCAATGAGCACCGGGCGTAGACCGAGCTTGCAAGCGGCTCTTAGCGGCATTATGCTGCTCCATACAGACGACATTAGCCTACATGGCACATAGATAAACCCCCAGCTTCAGAAGAGCTGATCTGACTTTATATTTGACAACTGTCGATTGTCATTGGTTGTACAATATGTATCCGTCATTTATGGTGTGACGGTAGTGCACTGCTTTATTTACTAATTAAAAATTAAAAATATATTTTAAGCATTTTACAGATGTACAAGGACTGTAAACAGCCAGGGTCCTGTTGTTTATTTTTCCAACAAATTCCTCATTGTAAGTTTAATGTCCGACTTTGTCATTGAGTTACGTAGTTGGTCGTTGTGCATGTCAAAATACGTCACTTGTCACGTAGGTGGGTACTGACACAGTTAGCCAGCGCGGTGGCCCAGACTTTGCATATGTAAATGATGGCTCTGTAAGACTACAGCATAACTATATCAAGAGCGTGACATGCGCAATACGATAACTACATTATAATTACATTAATGGACGAACGCTTTTGTTCAGTAACAGTAAACAAGAGCAGGTTGACAGGTTTCGTGCCAAAAAAGTTCTCCATCTCCCGAAAACACAGTTGCTTTTATCTGGACTATGAATCAACGATCAATCATAACTATGGTACTTAATTTAGAAAATAGGTGCAATAGGCTAATCTTCCTTAAATAACCATATTACTGTATCACACCAACCACTGATATCACACACATCTGCTGTTAGCCTATAACCTTCATTTATGAAATGATACCGTGCTTATGTGGATACACATGGCTCAGAAGCTCTGCCCTACACTGAAACACATTACAAAGCCAAGCGGCATTGTTGAGCGGTGTTTGCCACTTGGTTTTTGTTCCTATTTACAGAGCCAGGGCTGTGTAGAAGTACAGGATTGTTTTTCAACACGCAGAACTGTAAAATTGTGAAATGCGCGCAGATGGTGAATTTGAGAAAAAGTGTATTATCTAACAATTAGCTTGCAATAGCTGAAAATTCCGTTAAATGTTTAATACTGAGGCTTTCATATGATTGTATACAACTGGGACCATCAGTAGTAGTGTGCCCCCTGAGGATTCTTAGGGTAGTTATGATGCTACAATGTCAATGCTTCTTGCCTGCCCCTTAAACAGACACACCATGCAAGGACATAGATGCAATTGATGAAGTCACTTCTGAGGAAATGAAGACAATATTAAAGAGCTTTTTTCTGAAGCTGCATAGCATGTACATGGATGTCATCTGGTGTATTGTAAAAGTGTATTTGTACATCTAACAAGGAAGGGTTGAATGCTGTACATGACATTGTGATCTGCAATGGTCAGTGTATAGGCCAAATAATTCACACAATTGAATTATAACCATCTATAGTTATGTACATTGATTAAATTACTATGAATAAAGAAGTTCAAGCTTGGGTGAGTTGTCTGTCTTATTTGTATAGCTCATTTACATAATTTGGACGCTATAGCACAGTATATGAATAATAAATATATATAAAATACAGTGTATATGTACAGTATATCTTTATTATATATTATATTTTTTTGTTCTTTTATATGTGAAGATTTTTGAACAAGTACTGTATATTTTACATGTTTTGTTTTAGATGTGGTTCATATAAGCCGTTTTAGGTTTCTATCACTCCATCACTTTTTTGTTTATTTCCATTCATATTGTACTGAACCAGTGTGAAATCAATACATTAAAAATAATAAATTCAACAGGTTCATGTATCTACATTACAGCCTTAGCATTTTTTGTTAAAAAGCAATAGATGGGTTGCATGTTGCTGTTGTGTTGAGCTTACTTGCAGTGGGTCAGACAGCAAGTGCTAGTGGGCGTTGGTATAAGAGTTGCTCCTAGAGTTGCTCTCTTAAATTAAATTAAATCTACTCACTGTTCTCTGTGATAACTACTAACTCTGCCCACTAATGGTAGGCCAGACACTAAAGGTGAATACGCTACTAGATATCACCATGAAATGACAATAAACACTCATATTCTACATTATTACGTGTTTTGGTATATTTATTTTTAGAAAATTATTATATATAACAACGATAATACATACAATTATAATAGATTTTTCGAGGTTATTATTTTGATCTTACCCTGAGGCCATATTGTTGTTGCGTAACTACATCACAAGGTTGGCTGGTTATTAAGTCAGCCAACCGTTAGTCTCATGGGAGTTTGACTTTGCCGCAAGAATCAGTCTGCAGAGCTCGAAATTTGTGTTACAGACTCGTTCAGCAAAAAGAACAAATCTTTCCAGTAATTTCGTTAATTATATCTTATTTTCTTTCTTTTATTCATATTTTTAGTGACTCGAGACTGACAAGTCCTTTTTTCAGTGTTTTGTTCTATTGTATTTTTCATTCGAACGGCTTGCAGTGGACACAGCATGATCCTCTTCATACACAGTCCTCCAACTCACTGTCCCACTCAACATCTATGAACACTTGCATGTACACTATACTGCACTCTCACTGGATGACTACAGTCCAAAGATTCACTGTGTCAATGTTTAGAGGATGAATACAGTCCAATAGATTCGCTGTGTCAATGTTTAGAGTCTAAACATTGACACAGCAGATCTATTGGACTGCAGTCATCTGACAAACTTTATGGCATATCCAGTTATTTGTTCAATCTACAGTTTAGACCAGGCCTGGGCAAAGTCAGGCCCGGGGGCCGGATGCGGCCCTTTGAGACATTCTACCCGGCCCGCCCGGTACATCAAACATTTAAAAATATTAATACAACATAAAATTACTAGACGAGCTCTGCAGAATGTTACTTTATTTACTGCTGCGTAAAAAAATACATAAAGTGAACTGTTACATTTTATTATGAAAATTGTGTTGCATAGGAATAGCCTATATATGCGTAAATGTGCAAGTTGACAAAGTTAGCTATTTTGTGTTGTATTTGTAAAAATTCTAGCATGTTTGTTAACAAAGTAACGTGGCCCGCGAAGTTCTCTGACATTTTCAATGTGGCCCTTAAGTGAAAATAATTGCTCACCCCTGGTTTAGACTGTAAAAAATAAGTGGATGAGCTAAAATGTTACAGCAAATCAGAACAGTTTGGTAAAAACGAAAGACTAATCTTGGTGTAAGATTCAGATCTCACGTTTAATGTCATGTCAAAGCAATCACCGAAGAGGAATTTTATCATCCTAACATGTCTTACAGTAGATCAAGTGCTTAGTGTTCTGAAAAGACCTAGAAGAGCTCATACTTGCTGTAACGCTCTCTTTGTTAGCATCCCAAATATACTGTATATATATATATATATATGGAGGAAATGAGGATATTTCAGTTGTGTGTGTGTGTGTGAGGTGACCAATACGGTACCTTACTCTGTGAGACTACACTTACACCAGCGTGGTGTGTGTGTGTGCGTTACCGTAGCGAGGTATGATTATGATTGTGTGTGTGTGTGTGTGTGTGTACCATACCGTAGCGAGGTATGATTGTGTGTGTGTGTGCGGTGACCATACGGTACCGTAGCGAGGTATGATGCCCCAGGCTGTGAAGGAGGCGTAGATCCCTCCAATCATCCAGAACATACACAGCCAAGACAGGTGCTCCCCTCTCTTGTCCATCTGCAGAAACTCTGAGAAGTAGGCGTAGACGATGGGCACCGAGCCCCCGATGCTGCCAGGTAGAGAGGTAAGGTCAGGGGTCAGTGTGTGTGAAGGTCAGGGGTCAATGTGTGTGAAGGTCAAGGGGTCAATGTGTGTGAAGGTCAAGGGGTCAGTGTGTGTGAAGGTCGGGGGTCAATGTTTGTGAAGGCCAGGGGTCAATATTTGTGAAGTTCAGGGGTTGATGTGTGTGAAGGTCAGGGGTCAATGTGTGTGAAAGTCAGGGGGTCAATGTGTGTGAAGGTCAAGGGGTCAATGTGTGTGAAGGTCAGTCAAGGGGTCAATGTATGTGAAGGTCAAGGGGTCAATGTTTGTGAAGGTCAGGGGTCAATTAGTGTGAAGGTCAGGGGTCAATGTGTGTGAAGGTCAGGGGTCAGTGTGTGTGAAGGTCAGGGGTCAATGGGTGTGAAGGTCAGGGGTCAATGTGTGTGAAGGTCAGGGGGTCAATGTGTTTGAAGGTCAGGGGTCAATCTGTGTGAGCGCTGGTGGGTCCTTTGAGTTGTAACCAATCTACTATGTAACTATGGGAAATTAATAATATTAATTATTATGAATGAATGAATGAATTAAATTATTATTAATAATAATTAATAATATTCCTGTATGGGAAGAAACAACAGGTAATATGAATGTCTTACAAAAAATCTGTTTGCTACTGTTGTTTAAAAAAAAATGTATTTATATAATTAAATCTATATTGTGATTTTACTGTGATGTTTTTAACTAAACCATAAAGCCAATGGCACATTTACACAATAAAGATGAATTACTATATAATTATATGGTTTTTATATATATATAACACTTAATAGTGGATTTGCAATTTTGTAATGCAGAAAAACAATCTATCCTAGGGATAAATCCTAGAGATAGCTATTGGATAGCACTGTCGGACTATAGATGCACCTTTCATCTGAGCATATCATTGTACTCTGTATACTACTGTATAAAGAGTCATAGACATTGCCTGTTCATAGTCTGTAGATGCCTGTAGCAATGTAGTCATGTACAGTAGATACATATTTATATATAATTTCAATACCTTGCACCTTGCACACCACTGTATCATATGTCAATAACTACTGCTTTAGCACACTGACTAGATGCAATATGCATAATGTTGCTTTGTACCTGTGACATGGGTAATAATGACAATATACTTGTTCAACTTGTATCCCCTGCACTCCCAATAAGCATGTATTATTTGAATTTTTTATATAATCTTTACAATTTAATTGTATATTGTGTCTAAAATGTATATTCGTGGTAAATGAACTGCATATAGCGCTTTACATCATTTTTGCCTTACATTCACGCATTCACACACCGATGGGGATTGCTGCCATGCAAGTTGCAATCAACCACCAGGAGCAGTTAGTGGGTAGGGGGTCAGGCATCTTGCTCAAGGATGCTTACAGGTAGGTCCTTCATATGTCCCATACCATAGTATCTTAACAAAATAAAATGAACAGCACGATCATAATATAAATGAGGATATTTCACTGTTCCGGGGATGAAACAGGAAGATCAATGAACCCTACTAAAACTATTAGCTAAAGATATTAGTTGTCCTCATATATGGAGGTACAGTATAACACAATGTTCCTAATGCATCTGATCACAAATGATACGCATACACTTGTTAAGGCTGAGTGTTGTCATTTCGCCTGGCTCTGTGTGTTGTTCTGCATGGACTCCTGAAGCAAGGCCCTGCTCTGTATTCTCCACCTAATATGTGACCTGATTTTTTCGGTTGGTGTGTGCGGGGGGGGGGGGTCTCTGTGGGTTTAAGAGTTGTTCCTAGAGTTACTCTCTTCTGTGTGAGCACAGAGATACATAGTGCAGTGAGTATATGTACAGTAATATGACTACTGCATGCTGTACAGCATACCGGTATTACAGCTATGTCGTGTGTGTGTGTGCAGTAGGGCTTCTCGATTATGGAAATTTTAATAATGATTATTTTGGTCAATATTAAAATCACGATTATTTAATATGATTACTCATTGACTTTGGAGGGATTTAGCATTTACCCTCGCAGGGTGATAGTGAAAGATCAACGAAAAGTGTTAAGGGATATTTCACAGAATGTGGTGTTACTGTTTATTATTTTCACCGTATTTAGACGCAGTAAATGCTAAATCTTCCAAAGTCAACGAGTAATCATATCACTCTTATTTTGTCCTGTATATTCTGAATGACGTCATTCAGAACATACAGGTCAAAATAAGAGTTTAGCTGCAAAACATAATCTCTCTCTCCCCCCCATCTCTCTCTCTCCTTCTCTCCCCCATCTCTCTCTCTCCCTCCCTCTCTCCCCCATCTCCGTCTCTCTTTCTCAAAGAAGATAAATGCCCCGCCCCCCAGCAGTGTTGAGTGTCAAAATGAAGTGTGCGCTGTGTACACCTCCACTTACCCGATGCCTGAGAACAGCCTGAAGAAGAGGAAGGAACCGTAGCCCTGGGCGAAGGACGACAGGAAGGCGAACACACAGTTTATAGCCAGGGCCACGACCAGGCAGCGCCTACGGCCCAGCTTGTCTGCGAGGCCGCCCCAAATGAACGCGCCCAGCATCATACCTATAAACACGGTCAGACCTAGGCAAACACACAGGAGCAGCACTGTAAAAGGAACATGTTTGAAGATGCTGTAAGGCAGGGTTCCCCACTGATGTAGAGGGGCTACATCAGAGCTAGTCTCAGCCTCTTCATCAGCACTACGTCACCTAGGCAACTCTGTGCTGAACGTCTGATACATAGACCCTAGTCACAGCCTCTTCATCAGCACTACGTCACCTAGGCAACTCTGATCTGAACGTCTGAAACATAGACCCTAGTCTCAGCCTCTTCATCAGCACTACGTTACCTAGGCAACTCTGATCTGAACGTCTGATACATAGACCCTAGTCTCAGCCTCTTCTGTCAATCAGCACTATGTCACATAAGCAACTTTGTGCAGTCAAATCAGTGCTAAATCAACCTCAATCAGTGATAAATGGCAGTAAACCATACATATCAAAAGCTTATTACCACATATAATAACAACCATTGTCAATACCATTTGATGCCAAATGTGTTAATGGGTAATTCATTAGAATTTATCAAGCATCCGGCATGTCCCACATGCTTTTGTGTCGTGTGATAGCGGTTGACAGTTGACAGTTGACCATGATGTACGATGAGGAGTGACAGCAAGTCTGCGGTACTCTGTGTGTGACATACTATATTGTTACAGATACAGTAAATCTGGGTAATTTATATTAAAGGTATAGTCAACTATTGCAAGCTAATTGTAAGATAAAACAGACAGCTCTGGCTCTGTAAATAGGAACACAAACAAAAACTTACATATCTACTGTAACAATGTATTACTACAGAAATTATGGACAGTTGCTATGCCTGTACAATGAAGTCACTGAGGTGTCTCCAGCACTGTATTTACATTTATTTAAAATATCCTATTTTGCATTTTTGTTCATTTCACTGGCACCTTTATTGCATGTCTTTGCACTTTCTTAATATCTACGGCCAGTAAAAGATCATAAAAATGAGTATGCCAACAGTTTTCCCCATTTAATAAGATGGGAGAGGGGTGCTACTGTGTGTAAGGACAATTAGCAAAGAAATAGGGACAATTCCAGAAGGTATCTCATGCTGTCTATGCCAGTGTTAGCATAGCAGTGCCAGAACCTACTGTAGCATTCTGGCAGCATGCACAGCCACCACAGATGGCAGGGAGAAAGAGAGTGACAGAGTGACTGAGAGAGAGAGAGAGAGAGAGAGAGAGAGAGAGAGAGAGAGAGAGAGAGAGAGAGACTTATCACTGGATGAGTAAGCATATTGCGTATTGTGTATAAATAACTAAACTAAAAACCAGTGTTCATACTGTGCATTTGTAAACACCAATGTGTTTTCATACTGTGCATTTATAAACACCAATGTGCCAATCAGCGTGGGTTAGTTAGATGCCGTTGAAGTCAAGCGTGTTTGGAAACGGTAGAGCTATTGAGGCTGTCAAAACAGTTGATTGGTTCAGCGCTGTCCAATAGTTTCAAAATGAACCAGGTCTACCGCCAGTATGAGGCAACGACTGCGAACGCTTCCCAATGGAGCCTGGCCAATGGAGGAAACTGTTTTCAGCTGGAGAAAATGTGATCTGCCAGCAGTTTCCAAAGGTCATGACAGGACTTATTGATCAATCTGCCTATTTGCTGATTCAGAAAAAGAGAGAGAGAGACAGAGAGAGAGAGAGAGAGGGGGGGGGGGGGGGGGAGGGGTGGGAGGA
>JAODUH010093910.1:0-14133 GCA_027564835.1 Typhlichthys subterraneus | reverse complement strand
GCCCCTCCCCTGAGACCACTTTGCCTTGGGAGACCCTACCAGGAGCACAAGGCTCCAGACAACACAGCTCTCAGGTTTCATAGGGACACACAAACCTCTCCACCACGATAAGGTGATGATTCCCGGAGAGGTCATCATCATATATCATTGAATATCATTAACTCCATCATGATAGTGCTTTCTGGGCCAAATAGTTACCAGCAAACAGCAGAGTCAAGGTCAACTAAGGTCAATAGGCCTGAACCACACAACAAGCATCCTTCCCACAACAGTAGTTTGAATGAGACATGTATTACTATGCATTTTGTGTATGTATTCTATCAATACACAAATCTTGGTTGCAGAGCCCTGATGCTAAGACCTTGTCCTTGATGGAAAGAATGAGAAGTGTGCCTAATACACATGTAGAAGTAAGCTGAAGCCTTAGAGCTGGTAGTGGGAAGCCTCTATTTAGAGCTACTGAGCTCATAGTCTCAGCCTCTTCCATTCATTAGCACTAGACAACTCTGTGCTGAACGTCTGATGCGTCAGTAGACCCTCGTAAGCTCGACATGGGACTTTCGGGAAGTAATTTGATAACCATTGGTTGTTCGCATTGTCAGTCACAAATATGTCTCCGTAATTTCCTGCAAACAGCCAGAGTCCTGTTGTTTAGTTTTCCAACAAATTCCTCAATGTAAGTTTAACCTCCGACTTAGTCATTGAGTTACGTATTTGGTCGTCGTGCATGTCAATCAAAACACCTCATACCATGCTTGATCTCCCCACAGAGCTGCCTGCCATTGCCTTTCTTACACTCTTAGCTTTACATATGAAGTCTATAAGCTTACAAAATGTATATAATAAAAATACACGTGTAAAGAATCGCTGTTTGTGCTGACATGGCCTGAGCTGTCTAGAATACAGCAAAGTGGGCCAACTGTTTGTTTGGAATGAGCCAGCTCTCTGTGTGTGTGTGTGTGTGTGCACCATGACAGTGTGACTCAGCAGAGCCAACAAGCACAGAACTGAACCTTCATGCTCAGAATCCCATTGCAACCTGCAAGAATAGAATATCACAATTGTTGCCATGGTACAATTATTGATTGCATTATATTGCCCCCAGCACCTCATATTTCAGCTCACTGTTATATACATTAAAAAACACAGTCAACAGTTAAGGTGGAGTCAGTGATTGTACACTAAAACAATGTACTTGTCAAATTCAGAGTATAAAATATATCACGGTCCAAAAGCTGCACATTTGAAGTGAACGTAGTAAATATAATCTAGTGTTTCTACAAAGCCCTGGCTGTGTAAATGGGAACACAACCAAAGTGGTGCAGACTGCACCACACCACAATATCGTAGCCTTGGCAACATGTGTCCAATGTGTGGGGCAGAGCTTCTGAGGGAGAACCCTATGGAACTGAAGGGAGCGGTGTGGGAAGAGAGATATGGGAGGGGCACACGCTCCCTTGACTTTCAAACATTGTTGTAATGCTTGTTTTGACTACAAGGATAATTGCAGGCCCAAACATATTAATCTGTAATATAGATCATAATATAGATTTTTAAATATGTATAATGTTATATTTCTAATAATAATAATAATAACAATATTATTGACTGTATATTATTCTATTTATAGAAACGTGCAGTGCTTTTATTTCATCCAGAGTTGTATTTGTGTTGACTTTATTTCCTTTCGATGCCGTGTGTGGAATGCATTGGACAGACCACCAAGTGCATTTAGGACTCTACACCTAGTGCTTACAGTACATCACTACTGCACTGCTCCGCCGCAGGATCTGTTCCTTAGCAACCAGCCCAGTGTCACCATAGAAACCACTAGAGGTTATTAAAAAGAAATCCCCATTATTTTAATATAGGGGTCTATATTGAGGGTCTATAAATTGGTAGTTACATTTTTATAAATGTTTATAAATCTGACCCTCACCTCACCAATAATCTGTACTATTCTACATAATGTATATTAACAGATTAAAGATCACTGTATTCTGTGAACCATTTACAATATTGTGTATGAATATACAGGTATGATTTAGAACTCTAATACTACACACTTGATTAATAATGTACTAATTATTGTATTACAGTACTCAAAGTGTTGATTAACTGTGCTTAGGGCTGATGTTAAATGTAAGCCTATATCATCCAGATCTTATTTGCTTGGTTGGAACCAACCATCAGGGTTATATTTGAAGCACTGTGTTTGAATACCATTTAATACTGTGCTGCAGTTTGGAAATATGAAACCTAGAAACCTATTTCTCCTAATGTATTTATCAAGCCTTCACAATAGCCCTGGAGACACACTGGACGAGGCCCACATATCCACTGCTATTTCACAGACAAAACTGTACACGGTTTATTAGTTTAGACTACCCCCATGTTTAGACTACCCCTGTGAAACACTACACTGGAAATTTATTAATTATGCTATGGAAAAATAATAGCATTGAGATTAATGTATATAACCATTCCATGCAAAAAGATTAAGGTCAAATTAAATTTATTTTCCTTGAGATAGTTTCCCTCAGAATTATTAATTCCAAATATCCCACCCAATTATTCATCCCTGACACTAATATATATATGTTTTTACAATGGAAATTTCCATTTTATATAATATTTTGATTCCATTTTCCAACTGAAAATTTACGAAGATTGTTCTCCCATTCTGTTTCAGTTAGTGTTGCCACTTGAGGTTTGGGACTGTTTAACAGTCCCAAACCTCAAGTGGCAAGATAGGCCAACAATGATTCTTAGGGGTGAGAACCAGTAAGTGACATTTCTCTAACGTTATGGGCCAAAACAAATTTTTTAATGTGCTGTTTTGGCACGTTTCATCCATTTCATATAAATGCATGGGCCCATCTGATGTGAATATGAGCAAAACATTACATATAATCTATTGTGATCAAACAAAATATAACATAATATATCTTTACCATTTGCTTTCCAATGACAAAAGTGCCTAAGTGCAGTTATGCCATTTTGGCACCAACTGGCTTAGTATGTTCATTATAAGTCTTTGGGTTTTTAATGAAGGACTCCAAATTGATTAAGAATTAATTGTGCACTTTGGCAGTTAGAAAGAGTTAACCAAGAGCTTTAATTTGATACATCTATGTTTCACCCAAAATGTCACTTCCGCCCTTCTGGTTCTCACCTCTCGATTGAATACAATCCAGAAACCATATCATATCAGGGGCCAAATCATTTTTCAGAGATGGGATTTTGCTAAATTTCATGATAGACTGATCGATAAATCATTCCAGCCATTTCCATGTCACATCTGACCTCACAACTAGGTATGGGATCTGCAAGATTAGTTTAGGTCAAGACCATGTCCCTGTCCTGGAAACCGGCCCTTTAAAAGGTGGAGTCAGTGATGTTGACTATATAATTGACATTTGATCTTGAACACCTCTCCTTTCAATGCCACAGAAGCAACACCCACAGATATACTTCCCCCAATACACACACTGCAAAGGCTGGGATAGTGTTGTGTGGTGTAGTCTGGTAGTGTTTCCATTTACAGAGCCAGGGCTGTGTAGAAACACCAGATTACTTTTTTCAATGCGTACACAGTACGGGCAGCTAGCGGACCATAGAGGAGATAATCGCTGACTCTGTCAAAAAGTGCATTCTCTTATAATCGCTGACCCACCTTTAAGACCCTTTGCTCTGGAGACAGAGGGACACTCCCCGATTTGTGCCCGGAATGGCCCTATTGTGGCTGAAGCCAGCATTACATAAACATGTTTGGGCTTGGTTGGCTTATAGCCTCGCAAAGACCATCCTGATCTCACAGTGAAAATGACCAGATTCATCAAATCAACTGCCAATCATGTTTTGAAAGTGCCTGCCCTTTTCAAACTGTTTCAATGGATGACTCCCCAAATGGACTTGTGGCTAACAATCCATCTGGCATGTCAGGTTATGGCTTGGGTGCTCTAACCCTGCACCTTTCCCTACCCCTGCTCCACTACTAGGTTAGTTTAAATTCGGCAAACAGTGGCGAACATTTGCAGACATATTCAAATATTAATATGTTAAGTGGTGTATGTTGAACAGGATAAACAGTAGTTACAGTAATAAGGGCATTATAGAGTCCCACCAAGCATGCCAGTTTGACACCTACCATTTTCCCATCAACAGTATACAGCCTCTTGACCACTCCAGAGTCCAGCTTGATGGCGTCTGTGATGTCAGTCATGACCTGTTCAAAGGAGTGGGCTGTCTTCTTGTTGAGCAGTATCCGTACGGCCTTACGAGGCTTCACCCCGCTGCGGACGATGGTCACCAGCTTGGGCTTAATGAAGTCCTTGCTCTCCTTGTTGTCTGGGCACCCAGCCTTGGCGCTGCCAAGGGAACTTGGGGCACGGACAGCTGCAGCCGTCTTAGCGCCAACGGCCCAGTTAGGGTTTACGTTCTTTGTGTAGTCCAGCTTCTTGTAGGGCTCTATGGACCCACAGACATAGCTCTCCCCTGCGGACGACATTGTACATTGTATGCTGTCATGTTGTACTATGGGAATTACACTTTGTCATAATTAACACTTTTCGTTTAACACTTTCACTTTGAAGGCTACACATCCAGCGCTGTTCTGTAGGCCTACTCCCTGCACGTTGAATAGCCAAAGCTGGGATGTTGTGTGTCTGCATCTGCACAACTTTGTGTTCCTATTTACTGTGCCACGACTGTGTATTAAATACTGTTACTCAAATACAGAATGGGCAGCTAACGGACCATTACAATCGCTGACTGTGCCTTTAAAGCCAAAACACATGCTCACCTTCCACCAGCTGGTCCATGCCAGTGATCTTTGTCGTCCCGTCAATGGAATAAATGGTCCGCACCCCCTGAGGTAAGTTGACGTTGTCGGACAGGGCTCGGGTCAGGTCAGCCAAGAGGGCGTCTATCGACCTGAATCTCTCCTGGGAAATGGCGTACACAATTCCTCTGAAGTAGCGGTCGCCATTGCGGTAGAAGCGAACCTTCTTGGCCTTCTTCTCTGAGCTCAGTGCTTGCAGGGTCTTGGTTCTGTACAGGCTGCAGTGCGCGCTGTGGGTGGGACTGGGCAGCCCGTTGCCCTTTGAGCCCCGTTGGGTGTACCTCTGAGCTTTATCCCGCTCGTCAAAATGCTCCAGCTCCATGGCTGTGCAATGCTCATAAGCCTGTTTAGACAACACCAAGTGATGATAGCCATTGACATGCTTGACATACTGTGATGAATCAGCTTTGATGCAGCTATACAGTATACAGCACATTGTGAGGTAATGCCTACTCATGACTAAAATCAGTTCTCACAGCACAATAACTGTACTTATGCTGGCCAAAACATAGGCTATAGCTAAATGTAGGCCCTTCTTGTAATACATAGATCATTTAAAGATATAGCCTATATGCTATTGTTGAAATTACAGCATATATGATTAATACAAACAGATAGAACCCCTCCGGTAACAATCACATTGTCTTACCTTTCTGGAGAAAAGCAAAACGTGCCTAAATTGTGTCAATGTATAATTTATTCAGTGGCTGCCTCAGATTAACCACGCGTCCCTTTGTTGCCCGGTGATACAGCCAGCGCCTAGCTCTGTCTACCCTGCGATGGGGATAGGATAAGAGGGAGCTATAGGAGGGCTGGAGGTGGTGTGTCTCCCCCCTTTGCGGTGATTTACGTGGGACCGCTCGTCCCCTTTTTGCTGAGATGGGTGTTAACCCGCGAGAACGTTTTTTTACCTCGCGCGCACGCGCATCATTCAATCTTGCGGTGCCTGTGTCGTAGACAGTGGAATCATTAGCCTATGATTTGGCTAGAAGGATGCGCGTTCACGTTTTCATCAGTTAGTATAATATAGCCTAACATATAGATAACACGTTGCCCACGAGATTGAACCGTTAAATTAAATTATATAGGAACGCTGTAGCAGACAGCCGTCTAAAAGCCAGGATAGGCACTAATTAATGCCCATGCAAAACACGTAACGAAAGAGGCTTACGTATATTGCCTTTAGTTTTCTATATTTGTTAGAGAGATCAATGCCGCAATTAGCTTCATGTGGTTTTAAAATATTCACTTTGTCCTCGTTAGTTATATTGTGGTAGATCATTATAATTTGACTGGGCAGGTGTCATATATAGGCTAAGCATGGAAAAAAACTTAAGGGGTTTGATAGCTACCCGTTATTTGACAGCCATAGCATATAGAAAAAAGAATGAATTATTATCCAAATTATTAACTCACTGGACTATGTTGACAAATATAGCTAGTTTTTATTTGTTCTTATTTTATTTTGCATAAAGGTATAGCATATTTCACGATCCAAATTGAGCAAAAAGCGTTTGCAATAGTCATGATTTTTACGGAACAGTTTTCCAGTTCAATATTTGTTCAAAACCGCCAAATACCGCCCAATACATTTTAAAAACAATAAATATCCATTAGGCTATCACTTGTTATATATCAATCGTGTCCACAAAGGCTCTGATTTACAACACGTCAATCATGCTCTTCCCTAGCCCAATAACTGAAGTCTGTGACATCTGAGAATCGTTTCAGCTTTCGCCGCATAATCCAATTGAAAACAGTATTTCAGGACAATCTGGCAATGCTGATTAGCATAGCCTATATGACGCTCATGCCCCAGGTGTCGTGCATGTTGATTAGTGTTTCAAAGTTCTGCTAAACTTGACGTGGAAGACGGATTCCACACGGGAACTAATAAACGCCACTTAACATGAGCAGAACACCACGTAATGGGTAACTTGCACGTGTTTTGATATTTGAATGTTGGCCTACATCTGCGGGATTGCTTTAGCAAGCATACAGGGTAGAGATTTATTGATCTGTTTTTGAGTTAAGGTTAAGGTTAGCTAATCAATTTTAAATTACTTACATTGCCACGGCTGATAAAAATTGCATAAAGTAACATGTAACATAAATACGAAGTAATTTAATAGGTCTACCCATAATACATTTGACCAGGACCATGGCAAAATGTCTATGGGTAGCAAGGCATTTATTATGCAAACCTTATCATATATTCACCTTAAACATGTAGGCCTACAGTAGCCTATTGCAACATTATAAAATATTATCCTTTCTTGTTTTATAGTACTTTAATGTTGTATTTTAATTGATTGTAAATGAATAGCCTAACTGCAATAATATAATGATCCGATTAGCTGCATGTGGCAATGAAGCCTGATATAGTTAGCCTAATCAGCTAGTAAGTAGTTTGACACAGTTTTGACACTAATGTATTAGCCTATAATACCTTTACTCCTAGAGATGGAAGGAATATTATGCAGCCCTTTATAGCCATCTGACTGACTCATTGATATACCAGTACAGTAATACAGTAATGTGGAATATTGTTTTCATGCATAAACTATGAAGAGGTACATTATATAATTGTTCTAGCAGTGTCAACATTTTTCTCTCATGGTTACACAGGCATGGCTACTGTATAAAGCTAAAGACAGAATAGTATGTAATATTGTAAGACTAGCCTCTAGATACTTCCTGAATACCAAATTCTCAATTGATCTGATTATATCAGCAAAATAATTATTTAGTTTAGCTGTGAGGCTTGTTGGTGCACAATAATGTGACCGTTTAATAAACAGTGCAAATACTTTTAACTAATTGGTTTCACCAGTACATTTCTCTTTTCACATTGAAACCCAACAGATAAAACACACCACTTTCTCTATTTTCTTTTAGACATTCAAGTATAGTTATGTGTGTCTTACCTCTGGGCCTTGTAACATCTGCCATCATGCATGAATGGCATACAGTTTGTGTGCATATAATGTTATTTAAAAGTTATGTTGTAGATGAATCTGAAACCAAAGATAGTCTTCCTACAAGAAATTCATGTGATTCGTCAGCACAAGAACAGTAAGACCTGTTTTCATCAAATATCCTAACCTATTGTTGTAATCCCAAGGATTGAATTACAGGAAAAATAAGCAACTTTGTATTGCTACAGCTGATAGCAAGATAGCTACATGCTATCTGAAAACATAATTATTAGGCATTTTTAGGTTTACCCTAGTAATTTACTGTAAACTTCACAGCATTACACTGTAAAACCCAAACTTGACTGATAATGTAAAGCAGCAATCTGTCTATAGCAGTCTAAACTGTATTTGAATAATGTCACGCATTTGAAAAACACTGGCGTTGCATCTGATAGGTGTCAAAAACACATAGATATCTTTTGCAGCTTTATAGGGAAACTAGCTCTCAAATTATAATGGAGATAATATTAAAGGCCTAGTCTGTTTTTGTTTAGATCTGGGTTGGAGCATGGAGATGCTATTGAAATGCGACAGGCCTCTCTCCATTCTCGCAAGGAACAAAAACGGAGGTTGGCATTGCTTATATATAAATATTAGAAATGTGTTATCTTATTAAATCCATCTATTTTGTCAGTAGTTTTTACTTTTTTTACTTTAGTATTCCGTTAGAGGAACTTTTCAGTAACTACCTACATTACCCCTACATTTAATCCAAACCACAGTGCTAAATATAAAATGTTACTGTTGTTAAATGTAACTGTTAGGTTGGGTATGCGATACTGGAG
Source organism: Typhlichthys subterraneus (assembly GCA_027564835.1). Classification (NCBI taxonomy): domain Eukaryota; kingdom Metazoa; phylum Chordata; class Actinopteri; order Percopsiformes; family Amblyopsidae; genus Typhlichthys; species Typhlichthys subterraneus. The sequence continues at coordinate 5,527 of JAODUH010093910.1, read as the reverse complement.
ATTGCTCATGTTTGCCCAAAATTGAACATGCATTGCCAAGGCTGGGATAGTGTTGTGTGGTGTGGTCTGACAGTATGTATCCATCTGGCCTGACATGCCAGATAGATTGTTAGAGACAATAGATAAGTCTATCTGGGGAGCCGTGCATCAAAACCGTTTGACTTTCAAAAAACACTTGGCAGTTGGTTGGATCCAGGGCCAGCCCGAAGCATAAGCGAACTAAGCGACTGCTCATTGTTTATTATTCTATAAACGACCGCGACCCTAATGAATAAATCAGACGATGAATAGATGGATGGATTATGTTAATGGTTGGTAATCATTCAAAAACGCAGTGGGCCTATTGGGTTGTTTGTTATAGGCCTGGCTAGCATTGTAGCATGGTGTAATAAATCCCGGCTGCCTCTGTCAGAGCTGGAGCAATGCCACAAAAACAGACTTTGAGGCAGATAAATGTAAAAAGAAAATTATATCAAATAATAGCAAGGTAAATGTATGGTTCCATTCCAAATTACAATATTTGTCTTCTGGTATATTTTATTTTTCAGTACACTGTTCAGTAGGCTATAACATTTTGTGCTGTTACCACTTTGAAAATTAGCTTTAGTGCAAATGAACAACAGATTACTGTTGTGAGTTTGTTACCTTTATAGATGAAAAACCATAACCATAAAGTGGCGATTTAAGCAACCCATCTATAAATAATTATATTACAGGGTTCATGGAAAATCTGGAATATCATGGATTTTTAATAACGTCTATTCCAGACATGGAAAGTCAGTGAATCTTGTGAATTCAGTGAATGTTTTGGGTCAAGTCAGGAAATATCTGGGAACTTAAGTATTTGAAGAAGGTTACTTTAAGAGTTACTCCTCTGTCCTCTTCTGTCTTTTGTACTGTACTGTAGAGTATGTCTGTATTTTTAACCTCAGCAGGGATTAATAATAATAATAATACATGAAAAAAGTCTACAGGAGAATTTGAAAGCAATACAGAATGCCTGATAGCCTTACTACATTATATTTGGTCACCTGATGAATATATTTAGCGTTTTCCTTTACATAAAAAAAAAAGTTTCTGGGTCCCATATAAGGAAGATTTCCCTCATTACAAAACCTAATTTAACCATCGATTTGTCATTCTGCCTATTACTTTTACAGAAACATCAAACTGAAAGTTAAGGAAAAGTCAGGTAATGTTACATTTGAATTAAGAGTGGGAACCCTGACATTGTGTGTGTTAGATTTACAGCTGGTGTGAGAATGATCAAGCATCGATAAGAGTGAATATTATTGGCGGTGCAGAGGCGGTGGGGGGCCCCCAAATGAAATTCTGCTTAGGGCCCCATTAAGGCTTGGGCCGGCTCTGGTTTGATCTGCCTGTCACTGATGTTTTCAAGTGGTTTTTGCTCTCGGCACACCTAAACCACGCCCCTAGCTATCAGTACGACGCTGATTGGTCAGATCAGTTTCTACTAAGTATTTCTAGGCTTTTCAGACTGATTGTTGCGACAAAGTGAATCTGAAGCTTGAGGTCAAGACGGTCTTTGCGTTATCTTACAATCGCTGACTCAACCTTTTAAAGGTCACTTCTGCGAGAGCCCCCTATGGCTTTGAAGAGTTGTTTATTTTGCTCAAGTTCAAATATCAACTATCTTTCTCCAGCATCGCTGATTCCAACTTTTAAGTAAAATTGGCTTTATTTAGAGAGCACATTTTAAGAACAACCAGAGGCTGTAAGAGCAAGAAATAAAAGCCTAAACAAAATGTATCCGATAGTAAAAGCATGTTTATTACACAGCCACGCCAGAAGCCATTAAGCCCCTGCAATGAACAGTCTGTGTGTTTTCTCAGGCTTCAGATTAGAACATCATGCCAACGCTTGTGTGATCTTCTGCCTTTTGTTGTTGGTCATCTTGACACAGCCACCACGTTGGAGCTCACTGCCAAGTATGTGAGCTACCTCAAACAGACTCTGCCTCCGGATGTCCTGTCCAATGTAGGTTGTAGTCAAGTACATATCACAATAATTACATAAATAAATAAACAAATATTTAAAAAATAAATACATTTAAAGACAATCTAAATAATGTATCATTGTCTGATTTTGGTCGCAGGTTAACAAAATAGTGGAAGAGAATATGAAGGGGTTGTGGAATAATAATAAAAAACCTCCAAAGAAAAGGTTTTGTCCATATTTCCACAATCATGTAAAATTACAAGTTGTCTAGCTGTTTATTGAGTTTATTTATTGTTGTATTTTATGTTGTAGAAAGAACATTAGGCTAAATAAGGGCACCTTTTCAACAGCAAAGACAACTGCGGAAGGTTCCGAGGGTATAGTAACATTATTTTCCACTGTACTACATTTATTGAAATATATTTTTTAACATTTTTATTTTGTTTCTACATCATTTGAATATATGCATTTTTTAATGCTTGTATAATATGTGTGTTAACTGTATTTATTTGCAGCAGGCTCTAAGGGGCAGAGTTTTCCACCAAAGCCATCTGAACAAGTTAATTTACCATCTGCGACAATGGTCAATACGTTCTTGGTGGAACAAGGTTTCCATGGGTTTCATCCCCAGACCACCGCTCACGCCCAGCCTATATTATTGGACGAGTCCACTGTTCCTCGGGGTCAAATGCTGCCGGTGGTGTGCCAGGATCAGTGTCCCCCTGCCTCATTTCACACTGTGCAAAGGAGCTGGATGCCGCCTCCCTCTGTGTTCCTGAGCCCCATGCCTGGCACCTTTACATCGGAAATGACCCGCCCAGCTGGCCAGCCAGTGGCTGGGCTGGACCCATTTTCCAGCCATGTTGTGATACTGGGTCAGTGGGTTAACAGCAACAGTGCACACCCAGACTCTGTTCCACTGGTGAATTGTGAGCAGGCCTGCAGTTTACCCGATCAAACATGTACCCTCGTGCAACAAAGCCACAATGCGCACAGTACAGCCAGTGCTACTGGATGTACCACATCAGAGGATGTTGTAAATCAACCACTTGTTCCGTCACTGGTGTTTGAGGAAGGAACAGCAACTCCAGATTTATCAGACCGTCCGGTCTCACAGTTCACATGTAACTCGCCACCCTTCCAGGAAAGCATATGTAGTAGTAGTAGTCCTTTGGCTAGTAGCATGGAGGACACCTTTAATTCATTTTGGATAGATTTAGAGTTGGACACAACTTATGTGTGCCTGCCTAATGCTAATTCTGAAGATATTAGTTGTCTTCCTTAAAGGAAATTCAAACTTTATACTTTAAAGGTAATCAAAGTACAGACCAGTGTTGAGAACTGTATGTGAATTTTGTGGCTATAGATACTTTTTGTTTGAATCTCCACTTAGTCTGTATACTGTCAGTTTAATATACTGTACATGTAGGCTTAACAAACTAAATGGATTGAATACCGAGTTTGGGTCAGTCAGTATTTGCCATGTTATTTATTTCTGTAAATATAGGGCAGGACTTTGGTTATGGTTTATGGCTTAGCGATTACTATCAAATGTAATATTATAATGTTCAAGTTGAATCTTATTTGGTGTAGCCTTTTCTGTTTGACGAAAACTTTTTTCTTCAGTGGAGTTTTGACAGACAGTCCCACGTGTAGTTTATATGGCATGAATCTATAAAATGTAATTCAAGTAGACTTTACAGGTCTCTTAACATGTTGATACATAAAGTTCACTTGTTTTATACAAATGATAAGTATTTGGTTATTTGTACCCATACGATGAGGATGACCAAAGTGTTTTAATGAAGGCATGATAATGTGGAGCATATGACACCAATGCACACTATAGCCACTAGATGGTAGCATTACTTGTCCATGTTCAGTATCTATCCATACCTCATTCATGATACAGCTATTTGTTTAAATTATTTATTTGCAATTCTTTTCAATGTTGTGACATTTTCAACATAGCTACAACGGTACAGAAAAGTCAGTCACCAACTGACGTTATAAAGCTTTCTGTAAAATTTGAACCACTTCACTTAAAACAGTTTGACTATAAAGTGGCAAAGAAACGTACAATGAAGGACTAATCGACATTTAATACATGGTCACATTTTACATTGACAGTGCAGCTTTTAGTTGCCTCAGTTAATACATCTATTAAATTAGTCATAAGTTATGCAAAAATATCTGCTCATTTATTGGTACCAAATAATGGAGTTGCCAAACATAAAATTAAGTTTAGGACTTGCATATTATTTTCACAGTTGCAGGCACATTCATTAGCAGTGACACTAGTTATCCATAATGTAGTCAGTTACATCCCCCACAAACAAACACTAATTGAAAACATCCATTCAGCAGAAATGGAACCTCCCATTCTCACCAATCATTACTGTAACATTCAATGCTCTTAGAGGTTGACAGGATAGGGATAGCATAGTACTTGTACATCTAATCCTTGGTCTCTCCACATCTAAATAGCAAAAGGTTAAAGTGCTAGAGCTGAGCTGTATCAAACAGTTTCACACTAGCAGTCACATGTTCACATACAAAATAATTACTATAGTATATAAAGCATATTAAATATATAGATTTTTTCCTTATCAGAATACAAATGATTAAGGCAGAGAAACAGAAGAAGCTATTTGTCCCACTTCTCCACTTGCTTGTCCTGGTCAGGTTTGTCCACAGGTTTGTCCTGGAGCCGATGGTCCTCCAGGATGGCTTTGGCCGTCTGCTTGCCCGTCCTTTTCACCACGGCTTTGATGCCCAGGTTGTCAATGTTGAAGGCGGTGACGCCCACGTTAATGGCAGAGTTGAAGGCGTGGTCCGTGGCTTGGCCTACCGCTGCCCCATACCTTCAGCACAGGGAAGCATAGAGAGATTGAGAGATTGATCATGGAGGAAATAGAAGAAAGAGGAGGACATCTGTTGGGTGGTCACCCTGTGTTCACACGGACGACAAACCAGGGAGACAAGTGACCGGCTGCATTCATATTCAGTGAGAGCTGGTGAATCACAGCAACAAGAAACTAGTAGCTGCTGCAGCCCAACTAGGCAGGGTGAAAACACACTACAGGTGTATGTTATGTCATTACTGAGTGATGCTACATGGTGAATAACAGCCCAACTAGGCAGGGTGAAAACACACTACAGGTCTATGTTATGTCATTACTGAGTGATGCTACATGGTGACCAACAGCCCAACTAGGCAGGGTGAAAACACACTACAGGTGTATGTTATGTCATTACTGAGTGATGTTACATGGTGACCAACAGCCCAACTATGCAGGGTGAAAACACACTGCAAGTGTATGTTATGTCATTACTGAGTGATGTTACATGGTGACTAACAACACAGCTAGGCAGGGTGAAAACACACTACAGGTGTATGTTATGTCATTACTGAGTGATGCTACATGGTGACTCAACTAGGCAGGGTGAAAACACACTACAGGTGTATGTCATGTCATTACTGAGTGATTCTACATGGTGACTAACAGCCCAACTAGGCAGGGTGAAAACACACTACAGGTGTATGTTATGTCATTACTGAGTGATG